>JASDQU010102695.1:68930-84590 GCA_032191745.1 Picea mariana
TAATATAATCAAAGTTTCATTCTAAGAGATGTACCCTAAGGAATCGTTGGTGTAAAGTTGGATCATGAACCCGATATACTATGTTTAGCTGCGACACAACCAGTTGAGCATCGAGATAGACCTGGAGATGAGAGATACCCAATGACAAGGCATCGTGAAGCAACTCAATAACTGCACTATACTTGGCGACATTATTTGTGGTGTCACCTAAGCATATACCTCGGGAAGATAACAACTGGCTCTGAGGTGTAAATATTACCCAAGCTGCGGAGGCAAGCCTCCGAGTGTGCCGACTAGCACCGTCTGCATACCCAACGAGCACCTCGGAATCACTTGACATTTGCCATATTGACGAAAGATAACATCAATGACATGTCCATAATACTTAAAATAAACTAAAAAGTAATAGTACAAAGACTATACATATGTTACAAAAAGTTACCCACGGTGACCTACCTATGAGTAATACTTCTTGAGGTAGAGCCCATTTCTAGGCTCCGCAAAAGCATTCCCTTCGAAATCAACCAGACGATAAGTGCCCCTTTTTAATACCTCTTTTATGATGAAGGGTCCGAACCACATGGGTTTGAATTTTCCTGCCCCCAGGGGGTCCTTATCTTGGTCATAGACCAAGACAAGGTCACCTTCAGAGAAAATCCGAGGACGAACAGACCTATCATACTAACACTTGACCTTATGTTTGTGAGCCTCATTGGCCAAGGTCGCATCACGACGCTGCTCATTGAGCTGCTCAAGGTGTACTAACCGTTCTTCAAGTGGAGAAGTGTCTGGCAATAATTGTACTGCCAGTTTTAGAGATGGGATCTGACATTCGATGGGCAAGACTGCCTCCAACCCATAAACGAGTTGAAAAGGTGAGAAACCGGTTACAGTCTTAATAGATGTTCGGTAAGCCCATAATGCCAAGTATAACATCAAATGCCAATTTGACTTGGTTGAGTTGATAGTTCATTGTAGAATAGTCTTAAGAGTTTTGTTTACAGCTTCCACCTTCCCATTGGCTTGGGGGTAGTAGGGTGATGAATGCTCTTGCCATAACCCAAGATTTGATGTTAATTCGGTCATCATTTGGTTCTAAAAGTGACTGCCATGGTCAATAACAATCTCTCTCTGGATGTCGAACCTTGCTATGATTTGGTTGAATAAAAAGAGAGTTGCAGTCTCTCCATCATCTTTAAAGGTTGGCATAGCTTCGACCCACTTAGTGAAGTAGTCTACAGCTACGATGATATAGCGGTGCCCCCTTGCTGACGAGGGGTTGCAAGTAGTGTAATCAATCCCCCACTTAGTGAAGGGACCAACTGTGATGACAGGAAACATAGGAGCGGGATGTGCCCTCATCTTCCAAGAGAAGACTTGGCACGGATGGCACTTCTTGNAATATACACCTCTCCGATACAACGTATCATTGAATATGAGATAATTCTTGGCCTGATGACGTATACGTCGATGCTCATCATGAGAAGCAGAAGTGGGGCACTTCAAAGTCTGGAGATAGATAAGTATATCTCCGTACCAGGGATATGAAGATGTGATCAAAAACATATCTTCCCGGATAGGATATTCTTCAGGCACAACGTCACTTGACTCAACCAGAAGTTCTGAAATAAGCTCTGCGAAGACCAATGACTTTTTGGACTTTGTTGAAACTAAGTCTAAGTTAAATTCCTGGAGGATGACTATCCATCTACTGATTTTTCCACCTATAAACCGTCATGTCAACATGTACTGGAATGGATTCACGACAACAATGACTGTGGTCTTGCGAAACAAAACATAATGACGGAACCGTTGAACAACATGAACTGCTGCCAACGCAAGTTTTTTGATATGAGAATAATTAAGTTCTAGTCCTTCGAGACCTTGACTTAGGTAATAGATCGCGTATTCTAAGAAAAAATCATCTTCCTAAACTAAAACCATACCAACAGTTGATTTTGTGGCAGACATATATAATAAGAAATCTTTGTTATAGTTAGGTGGCCATAGCAGAGGCGCAGTTGTGAGGGCATGTTTTAATGCATCAAAAGAGCATTGAGCGGCTTCATCCCAGTAAAAAGAAACATCTTTCTTCAGTAGGCGCATAAATCCCTTGGTAATTTCAACATAGTTGGCGATGAAGCATCATAAAAATTTCACCTTGCCTTGTAAACTCTGAAGTTGAAGAACTGTGCGTGGGGGGGTCAACTGGATTATTGCCTCCAGCTTGAGAGGATCGACCATGATCCCTGTTGTTGATACGATGAAACCTAACAAATGTCATGACGTTACGTAGAAGCTGCACTTGTTTGGATTCAAGCAAATCCTAAAGTAGCGATAATGTTCGAAGATTAGTCTAAGGTGTGTGGGATGATCCATTCTCTTGCAAGATCATGATGCTAAATCATCTAGATAGGCCTCGACTATATGCTTGAGATCGTGAAAGGCGAAAGACATGGACCACTGGAATGTGGCTCTGGCATTTTTAAGACCAAAAGGCATCTTACGATATGCGAATGTACCCCACAGACAAATGAATGTCGTTTTGTGTTGGTCTTCGGGTTTGATTTGGATTTGATTGTATCCCGAAAAATCGTCCATGAAAGAAAAGGCTTCGTAACCAGCACATCCATCAATGATCTGGTGGATGAATGGTGTTGGAAAATTATCTTTGGGACATGCCTTGTTCAAATCATGGAAATCAGTACATACACGAATCGTGCCTTGTTTTTTATTGACTGACACATGATTTGACACCCATTGAGTCAAATGGATAGGGTAGATGAAACCTGCCTTTAGAAATTTCTCAACCTCGATCTTGATGGTTGTTGCTTTCTTGGGATTAACTAGATGAAGCTTCTGTTGAATAGGCTTGGCATCAAAATAAATTATGATTTCATGTTCAACTATTTTTGGATCAATACCTGGCATTTCCTCATAAGACCAGGAAAAAACATCGCGAAATTCTTTGAAAAGATCCGTGTAGATTTGAATCTCTTTGGGGGAGAAATCCGCCTTGATGAAGATGTTCTCCACGATGCCAGGGTTTCAGGAGATGTTGATTGGTATGGTTTCAGCGATAGTTGCCATATTTCCCTCAGCATAAATTTCATGTGTAGCTAAGATATTAATAGGACACGACTGATCTCCCGTCATGGTCACGGTGAATTCTCCTGCTTCAATTCGACTTAACTCTGGGAGAAAATATGATCTATGATGAAGATCTTCCCAAGGTTTGTCCGAACTGGTCATTGCTTCGATTACTACTTCATCAGAAGGCAAGACTAAGTCTAACGAATCGACGTTAGTGAGAGAACCCTGAGCCCAAATAGGCTCTAGAAGTGGATCTAACTCTTGTGTAGGAGTCAGATTAGTGTTAGTTGAAGCTTGTTGGACTAAAGAGTATGCTACTTCAGTGGAAAACAAGGGCATGGACATGCCTGGGTGCCCTGTCTCATCCACCGTGGCTGATGGAGAAGGAAGAATCCATGGATCCTCAAAGTAATTCATGCGGAACGATGAAACTTGAAAAATCTCAACCTTATGGTGATTAGATATAAATTTGATATCGCCGTGAGGAGGTGGGCAATCAAAATTACCCATCGAAGATAGGCACAAACCAACTCCTACGTTGACGACACCTGGTTGAGGATTATCGATCAACGGGACCGTGGATGCCCCCAAAGATGGGTCAGGTCTAGAGAAAGACAATTGATCGATGGTCACTATCCGACCCTCGTGTGGAAACAACAAGACCCAGAAAACTGTAGCAACCACACCTTGCATAGCATAAGTCCAACTCCATCCTAACAAGAGGTTATAGTCGAGGGGAGCATCGAATACCTCTACCTCGACACACATGGTCTTCCCTCCTAACTGCATGGGGAAAGAAGGAACGATGCCATGTGGTCGGAACGAATGACTGTCAAAAGCAGTGAGGAGAGTAGGTGATGGAGACAAAATGGGTTGGCCAATGGCCTTCCAACATGCCAATGACATAACGCATGTCGAGGCGCCCTCGTCGACCACTGTGCGGAAGATATTCCATGTAAAATTTTTCATGGGGTAAGCCACTACTATCTGAAATGCTACGTGGTAAGGCAGACGAGGTTTTAAGTAAATTGTATCTAACATGATGGTACCTAGATTACAAGTCTCAGTGGAGCCCAAAGCGGTTAACAAGGATTTTCTCTGAGAAGGGAAACTTTGGAGGACCTCCAAAGTAGACATTGCACAAGGGGTTTGTGATAAATCTTCCACCATAGAGTAGTTCTGGGAAGCCCTTGCATTTGGGTTATGAGAAGCCTTTTTAAATGCACCCTTTGGAATGCGTGTCATTGTTTCTCCCAACGTCTTCTCAATCTGTAGAGGAAGAGATGGGAGGTCAGCTTCTTTGCCCTTCTCAAAAGCGCTTGGTTTACTATAATCGTGCACTCTAGTCGATATGAAAGCATCACCCCTAACCATATATACATTCGCAGATGAGGGGTTTTCGAAGGCAGACAGTTTTCTTGGCTACCCCCTTCCGTACTTGCAGAGTCTTGAGTTAGATTTTGCCCATGCTGAAATGGGTTCGTCAACATTGCTTGTTGTTGCTGTGTGAAAAATTTTTGGGCCTCTGCAAGCCAAGGACATAGATGGGTCGGGTGGTCTTCCGCACACAAGTTGCATAGATACCTCGCCTTCCATTTTTCAGTGTTGTCCCCGCCAGCATTATCGTTGGGTTTTTTATCCCCCTTACCATTCTTTCGTTGTTTTTTCTTCCCTTCAGGCTGTTGGGTGGCCTTTGGGTTAGTCGACTACACTGTGTGTACTTCTGACGTTTGGGTAGGGGGAGAAACCAAAGCAGTAGTTTGGCTGGCCACTGTGTGTTGTATGGATAACTGCTGCAACTGCTTTGTCAATTGCTCAACAGGCTTAGTTTGTACTGAACCAACAATACCATCGGCATGCGGTCCAACTCTTTGTCTAGTTTTATCCATTATTGAACATGGCACATCTGGCAATATGTTGTATAATAAACCGGACTGAGAATAGATGAGCTCAAACTGTTCATCCCTCATGATGGCGTCTTCTTCAGAGAAAACTCTGGATGTCACGACATCTTTGGATAATTGCGGGACCAAAGACTTAAGGAACCATTCAAGTAGGAATGTTGGTGGGACTGGTACTTTGATTAAACTCTTCCGACGTCTCCATTCTCGGATGTGATTAGAGATATGGTCCGTTGTTGTCTATTTGAAATTAGCGAGAATCTCTGTGCCAGCATCGTATCTCACAGGTAACTAGAAATGGTTAAGGAAAGCCATCGCCAATTTGCCAAAAGAAGAGTATCTTGAGTGATCAAGCTCAATGTACCATTTCACGACACTCCCAATGAGAGTACATTGAAACAATCGCAACAGTACGGAGTCATCTTTCAATGAGTTAGATAGCACCAAAGATGGAAGGTAGTCACATGATCTCCTGGATCTTCATTAGGCTTGGCTTCGAACTTTGGAATGTCCGAAGGCAACTTTGTCAGCATAGGAGGCCAAC
Organism: Picea mariana; assembly: GCA_032191745.1. NCBI lineage: Eukaryota > Viridiplantae > Streptophyta > Pinopsida > Pinales > Pinaceae > Picea > Picea mariana. Next base: position 74,469 of record JASDQU010102695.1, read on the forward strand.
ACGGATCGTGACAAATAGGGTCATTCAACAACCTTTTCAAATCTGGTAAGTGTAAATTTGCCAGGAATGGTAGTTTGGGTTGTTGCTGATAACCTGGGAAAAAGGGTCCTGGAGTTTGACTGGCACCAGGTTGCCAGGAAAAGTTTGGCTGCTGGCTCGAATTCTGGTAGAAACCATGGCTCTGACCAGCATAATGATTTTGCATATGTGGAGACATCATCGACTGATTTCCTAAATAGGACATAGATTGTTGGGCATGCATTGTGTTCGAAGGACTTTGGGAAGGATTACCCCATGCCGGTCCAATAGGGATAGGCATAGTAATTTCTCCGGGGTTCCATTGATTTTGGAAAGAATTACCCCAGATCAGTATTCTGGAGGAGGGAACGGATCCTTGCCCTGAATTCCAAGGTCCTGCTAAGTTTGCCGCCTGTGTAGGAATAGTACCCTACCTAGGAGTAGATTATCCAAAAATGGGGTTGCCCCCAGTCGAGAAAATGACTGACGAGAAGGTGTTGTTACCAAATGTTATGTTCCAAGAAAACGGTGTTGAACTTACTGGTATACTATGCGAAGGTGGTCCTTGAATCCCTGCTCCAAATAAACTATTGTGTGTAGGTTGCCCGATAGATTGCTGATGCGAACCACCGAGTGAAGGGGACGAAGGAGGGATATGACCTCCTACGTAAGGAAAAGAGTTAAAAGGGACAGAAGAGCCCCCCATGTGACCTTGCAGAGGATCGCTAGATCTCCCTGCCCCTAGACCCAAAGTCTGTAAAGTGGAGTAGGACAGTACAGGACTTGTACCAAAACTAGGCATACCATATGAGAATGGAGGGCTTGTTGCACTAGGTGTGAAAGGGGTTGTGGTCGCTGCCAAAGACGAGATCAGACCACTATGCAAAGTAGTTGTGGTCGATACCATGGTGGCTCGGACCAATGATAGTAGGTTAGGATATGACTCTCCTGTGGTGAAAACCGTGGTGGGAACTGAAGAATTCCCAAAAGAAGTAACAACATTTGTTTCCATTGTTGTGTATGACACTATCTGGCGCTCGTGAAATTGAATTGGTACAATAAAAGGTGCCAAGAGATCAGTGGTTGAGGTTTCAACCAAGCCAAGAATGGTTGCTTCAAGGTCCAAAATGGTTGATTCCTCCAGGGGTTGTTCGGGCACAATGGTTTGTAACCCGGTCGCTTCAAAAGACCCTTGTTGGTCTAACTTCCACCTTAATGGTGGCAGGGGTGGCTCCATTGTAATCGGAGGTAGGCCAAGAATCCTTCATGACTGGCGGAGCTCAGGATCCTCCATTATGTGAGAAGATCCAAGAAACTCTAATGTTGTCTAAACGCTCAAAAGTAACACACACTAAGAAAAAAGTCCCTAGAAGATAAGACAAGCAAACACTAAATTAATTGGAAGAACAGTTACAACAACCAACACTAGAGAAACTTACCGGTGCAAGTGCAACTCAAACATGGAAGCACCCTCCGGTATACTCTGAAAATCATGGCTCGATGTATGTCCTAGGTACCATGGTATACCCCGCATTCACCTGTGTATGTCCCTAACAAAGATTGGCAACTAGGTTGCCAACACGCAAACAGTCACTAGGCAGGTACAGTTGAAAGTTGGGTAGACCACAATGAGTAGGGTATCGAGCCCAAAACCTGTCAAGGGTATCGAGAGAAAATGTTCTGGAAGACAACTGAGGACCTCGAACGGATTCGAGACCCACAAAGCCCCATGGAAAATGCAAACGACGAAATCCCAAAACAAGCCCTCTATATCTCTTCTTCACTACGATTGGTCTGACTTTGGAGGGGTTATCTCCGCTACCTTTTCACACACAACCTCGTGTTTATCCCCTGTGTTAGAGGGGGGTCCCAGATAACTTCCATGAAACTGGACTTAAACACTCCCTATCTCAGACTCCAATGTTTGATTTTAAATGGCCTTGAAGAGTTTCCTCTCCAACCTAATCCAAGGCCCTAGTCCTGAACTAGTTTGTGAACCCTACAAACATAAAAGTCTAATAGATTTTAAATTTAGCGTTACTTTTATGGATTTGTATTACGTCAAGGGGTATGAGGGTGAAATTGATGATGTGTAAAAGACGAAAGAAAAAAATGAATAACAAAGATGGAAACAAAACTTTTACTGAATACAAAATTTCAACAACTTTTCAAAAGAAAGATTTTTGAACTTTTCTAAGATTTTGGATAGCAAACTCAAAGGAATTTCACTTGACTACGAGCTACTTATGATCTAAGTGAACTGCAAAAAATTATGAAATAAAAGACTTTTCCCTAGCTAATGATGCATAAACACACTCTTCAACCAAAGAAGAAAATGCAAAGAGATTTTTTTTTTAAGTGCTAGTAAAGCAAGAAAGGGAAAATACCGACAAGCAAAAAACCAAGAAAAACAATTGTATTTTAAAGCACAGATTGCAAAGAATTAGATTAGAAAATCACACAATAGCAATTGTAAAAACAATGACTCTCACACTTGTCTAAAAACCGTAATTTTTATTTTATTTTTCTGACAACATTTTAAATGAGAAAAAGCAAGCTAAGGGTAAAAATAATCCTAAGCTACTGATTGTTCAAACATATATTCAAAAACTTGAGAGAAATACTTCTTATCAAAGGGGAATATGATTGCCTCACCCTTAACAAAAATTATCATGTTCAAGCACGCGACTGTTACTCAAACAACATGCGTGCGAACGCGTGCTGAACAGAGACAGAGGGCGTGTACATGCGGGCTGAGCTTGTACAGGCCGCGTGTATATCTAAACTCTAAGAAAAAATGAAAACAGACAGACCAAACCAGGAAGAGACCTCTGATATTGATAACCAGGATCCCTTGAAGACTTGGATAATCTTTCTAACAGAAAAACAAATAATGCAAGTAAAAAATAATAAGGCAAAAACAATCTGAGATAGGACTGTTAGCAAACAAGACTTAGACAGAATTCCAGAAAACCCCCTGAGAATATGTGATTCTGACAGGGAAGAGGAGGATTGCCTCTGAGGTTCTCTGAACTCCTACACGCTACTGCTACCTCTACAGCTAGTGTTCACATGCGGGCTGTAAGAGGATAGGGTGCGGGTACACGCGTTAAGGCCTTGTGCCGGTTGCGTGTACCTTTGTGGGTCCCGAAAAACACAGTCAAGCAAAAGTCAGGGAAAGATGGTATGGAAAACCAGATTCCCTGCTAGCTCGGACTTTACAGAAATGAAAAGAAAAGACAGGCAAGAAAAACTAATCTTTAAACTACCCAAAAACTAAATAAAATTCCAGGAACCCTAAAGAGTTAATCCCCAGTATGATTCTTCCCTAGATTTAAATCCCCTTTTCTTAGTAAATGCATGGAAATATCAACCTACCTCGTTACCATCGTTTGATGTCGATCCTCCATAGTGCTTGATTACTTGTTTGCAATACTCCTTCCAAAGCTGACCTGCATTCAAGATGAGAAACAACTATGCATGCATACTACTTATATACTCACAGGTTAGAAATCAAACATATACTAATCAAACCATAAAAAGTTCATGAATTGGGACACAAAAAACATTCTCTTTATTACTTAAAATGAGTCAACTTACAAAAGCTAAGACCGGCCACCGCTCCTTGAACTTGATCTTGGGCTCCTCTTCTTCTGTCCTTCAACTGCTTTTCTTTAAATCTCCTTTGGCATTAGGAAAGGCTAAAGGGTTGGGACAATGGAATACGTAAATGGGCAGATTTTCTTTGCTATATTATTTCCCCTTCCAAATGGTACCCCTACCCCTTATTTTATAGGCTAGAAGAAGCTAGGCATTTCGATGAACCCCCGGCCATGCATGGTCAGGAGTTTCAGTTAACTCACCCATAGCTTTTTGTTTCGTCGGCAACTTTCCTTTTTTCATGCTTTTGTCGGTCCACGGGGGCTATTTTGGGTCATCCAGCGTGTACACACGTGCAGTAATGGGTTAGAGCACGTGGGCCTTTACACAAGAGGATTTTCAAAGAGTTGTTCAACAATGTTTTTGGCAAAGAGAGGACATGAGTTGGCCTGATGCCAGGTAAGCATGTGTGGTGCAATTTAGGGTTATAACACTAAGAGTAGATCAATTCAAGTTTTTTCACTCTCATGATATCCTCCTCTTTTGAAAACCCTCCAGAAGTGGCTATGTCCTTGGATATGTAGGGCACCAAAGACTTCAAGAACCACCAAAGCAAAAAATTAGGAGGTACCTTGACCTTAATTAATCTCTTTCTATGTCGCCATTCTCGGATATGATTAGAGATGTGGTCGGCCTTGGTTTGCTCAAAGTTGGCCAACAATTTAGTGTCGGCATCGTATCTCACAGGTAACTGGAAATGGATCAAAAAAACCATTGCCAAGTCATTGAAGTAAGAGTAGCTCGAGAGGTCGAGCTCAATATACCATTTCGCAACACCCCCTATAAGAGTGCATTGAAAAAAGCACAACTAGACAGAGTTGTACTTCACTGAGTTTGAGGAGCACCACAAATTAAAAGTCGTCACATGATCACCTAGATCTTTGCTAGGGTTGCCTTCAAATTTTGGAATATCTGAGGGAAACTTAGTCAAAAAGGGGGGCCAATGCGAATCATGACAAGTTGGGTCATTCAGTAATCTCAAAAATTCTAGCAGATGTAGCATTGCCAGAAATAGTAGTTTCGGTTGTGAACTATTTACAGGAAAAGAGGGTCTTGGAGTTTGACTAACACCAGGTTTCTAGAACAAGTTGGATTGTTGGAAAGGGTTTTGGTAAAAAATGTGGCCTTGACCAACATAGGGTAACTGCATAGGTTGGGGTATCATCGGTTGACTCCCAAAATTGGATGACATATCTTGTGCAGGGATTTCTCCCTGCATTGTGTTCCAAGGACCTTGGAAGGGGATGCCCCCAACCGATCTGACGGGCATGGGTACGAATCCCTGCCTAGGGTTCCATTGAGTATGCAAGGGGTTTCCCCCGACCGACATCCCCTATAAGGGAAATGATCCCTACCAAGGATTCCAAAGAATCTTTGTGGAGAAAAATCCATTCCTCATTTCCTATGAAGGAATAGTACCTTGCACCGGGTTATGTAGGTAAAAACTGGGGTTTCCCCCAACCGAGACAACAGTTGAAGAAAAATCATTATTCCCAAATGCACCAAACAAAGAGAATGGCATAGATCCCACTAGAGTTGTATAATATGAAGGTCCTAAACTGCCTCCACCAAACAAGATATAATTAGCATTTGGCCTGATTGGCTACTGAAAAGCACCACCGAGTGAAGGGGATGGAGGAGGCATATGACCCCCACCATAAGGGATAGCGTTAAAAGGGATAGAAGTGTCCCTAGTTGACCCTTACACAGGATCGTTCGATCTCCCGACCCCCAGACCCATGGTCTTTAAGGTATAATAAGTAAGAATGAAGTTCGAATCAAAGTTGGGCATCCCACATGAGAAGGGAGGGCCCATCACACTCTGAGTATCTGGAGCAGTGGTCGAAGCCGATAACGGTATCGGAGCATGACCCAAAGGTCAAGGAGTCAAGACCACTATGGTCCTGACTAGTGAAGGTGGGAGAGGAGGTAGGACGCCTCCTGCAGTAGTATCTGTAACTAGAGTATGAGGACTCTCGGACGAAGTAGCAACATTCACTTCCATTGTCGCTTGTAGGACTAGCTAGTGCTTAGGAGGTGTCACCTCAGGAGGGACAATCTGAATCTAGATTAGCATCAACAAGTCAGTAATCAGAGGGATAGTTTGCATGATACCTTCTTCCCCAAGGTCAGAAATGGTAGGTTTCTCCAAATTCATAAATTTTCCTTGCGGAGCAGGCTCGGGCACAGTTTCATGTGGCCCAATCACTTCAAACAACCCTTCTTGGTCAAGTATTTTCCGCAACGATGGTGGAGGTGGCTCCAAAGTAACTGATGATAGGCCCTGAAGCCTTCGCAATTGAAGGACTTGTTGATATTCCACCTTGTGAAATGATCAATCGACACAGTAAGGATTGAATAGCATTAAACACAAATCACACACTAAAAGGTTTCCTAAAGAAAAATCAAGCAGTCAATTATCTAGTAGGAAGGATAGTTATGCCAATCGACACTAGAGAAACTAACCGGTGCAAGTGCAACTCAAAAACGGAAGCACCCTTCGGGTATAATATGTGAAGTGTGATCTGAAATCCATCCTAAGTACTGCAGTATACCCCCACAATCACCTGTGTAAGTCCCTGAAATATGGGAATCTAGGTTTCCATCTCGCAGTCAGTTACTAGGTCGGTACAGCCGACAGTTGGGCATATCGTAATGAGCAGGATAACTAGTCCAAAGCCCTTCAAGGGTATGGAAATAAAATGGTCTAGAAGACAACACATGATCTCAAATGGATTCGAGTTCCATGAATCTCCATAGGAAAATGAAGTCGGTATTATTCTCGAGAAAGACCCTCAATATACAATCCCCACTATGTTCAATCCAGCTTTGGAGGGGTTTTCTCCCCTGCCTTTCCTCACACAACCTCGTTTTTATCCCCCATGTTAGAGGGGGGTACCGACTAAATCTTACGACACTGGACTTAAATCAATCCCTAAATAAGACTCCAATGTTTGATTTAACGTGGCCTTGAAGAGTTTCCTCTCCAAATCTAATTCAAGGCCCTAAAACCCTAAACTAGTTTGTGAACCCTACAAACAAAAAATTCTAATGTATTTTAGATTAGGCGTTATTTTTAAGGCTTCATTTAATCAAAAGGTGCGATAGTGAAACTAATGGTGTTATAAAGAGACGAATAAGGAGGAGAAAATTAGAGCACTTGAAAGAAAAATTACTTCAAATTTAAAAGGAAAGATTGTAACTAACTCTTTGTAAACTCAACTTTTCTTAACTGATATTTCAAGATCTTGTAAATAAAACCTACAAAATTCTTTTGCTTGAAAGCAAGCTACTTATGTTTCAATAAATCAAGAAGAACTTGACAATAAAGACTATTTTTCCTTTTGCAAATAACAACTTTAACTACTTTACCAAACCAAATGCAAGAAAATGATTTTTTTTTTTTTTGAACTGCTTTAAGGAGAAAAATTGAAGTAAACTTTTTCTTTTTTTAAAGAAAGTAAAAAAGGATAAAAAGAAAATGGAAACAATACTGGTAAAGACCTTCATCCCACTATGGATCGCAGGGATTCAACCAAGAAACCAAAAAGGGCAGATCTAAGACTCAACAACTTGCTCAAAACCCTTTTAGGGTAAACACAAGAATAGTAAGGAAACAAGTAAACTAGAACCTATACCTGAGCTATGGCCACAGACAGAGACTCTGGTTGATTCAAGAAATCCCTAAGAAGTGTGAACTTCAATCAGGAAAGAGGAAAACTCCGTCTTTGTCAAAAAAACTTTCATGAAACAGAGTTGCGGGTTGTTGCATCAGCAACCTGCGTATGTATGCAAGTTTTTACTATGCAGAGCACGTATATACTCGGGTTGACCCAAGATATGGTGCATAAACCTATGTGTCCTTTAAAAAATAAAAAGACAAGGAAGACTTACAGGGCAAGGACAACTTGTATGCACCCTGGAGGTGACTAGAATCCCTTGACAAACTTAGTAAACTTGACTGAAACTTGAAAGGAAAAAAAACCAATCAATTAATCCAAAACCCCCTAAAAACCCTAGAGAGATCCCTAGTATGGTCAACATTTTTTCTAGCGGGAAAATCCCCCCTTTAACTATACCAGGGTTTAAGATATATATAGAGAGAATGACCATCTAAAAGTAAATCTATTTTCTACTCTACCCCAAACATACCAAAAAAAATGAAAATAAAGAAAAAAGATAGAAGATTTATAACTATACATTTTATCCCACATCTGGTGATGATCTCCTCAAGCTCTGTAGTTCCAAAGACTGCACCTCTCCTCCCAAGGATGACCTGCATCCAAAACTAGGAAAACAAGGACTACAAGCATGTTATTATATTCACAAGTGAGGGTTAGATATAAAATGTTATGTATGAATCAAAGAAGATACACAAAACATCATCATTTTGGATAGGAAAAAGGGATTCTTTTATTCATCAAACAAAGACTGAAAATTACAATATGTGTCGGCCACCATTCCATGAACCTATTATAGGATCCTCTTTATAATTCTCCAAGTGCACCTTCAATAGGCCTCTTCTCTCAATCTTTTGATCACCTCAAGGGAAGGGAATGGATTGAATGGAGGAAGAAGGGGATGATGAGGGAATGTCAAGGCAATATATCACAAAAGGTAGAAAAATATTGGGCAAGGAGGGGAAGTGAAATTGGGAAGAGTTTCATTATTCTTATGCTTGGATTTGAAATGAGACCCCAACACCTCCTTTTATATGACAAAAGGATGGTTATTTGGTTGGGTGATAGGCTATAGCAAGTGAATTGGTTGGGAAATCTCCAATAGCTCGTGAATTTCACCGAATTCCTTACAACTTTTTAATTTTTGCAACTTTTGTAAGCATACCTGGGTTGTTTAGTGTGCAACAAGTGTATTTACATGGGATTCCTAGCATGCAGCAAGCATATTTACATGGGATTCCTAGCATGCAGCAAGTGTATGCATGCGAGTTGTAGTGGTGTAGGGCATGTACATGCTCTAAAAAATGGTTTTTTAAGAAGATCTCCTCAGGAGTGCTTTGGAAAAATATGCAAGTAAGAGGGCCAATGCCATGTATGCATGAGTAGGTCATTTTATGGCTATAACACCAAGGCATGGAAGTATCTCGAGCACTAACAACAGTTTGAGTGAATAATTATGACGAATATATTTGGATATCAATGCAAGTTGGAATTGTAGTTTTTTGAAATAATTTTCTGTGAAAGTCAAATATTTTTGTTTAATATAATGGACATAGTGTCTCAATTGAAAGACAATGGATTACCAATAAGTGTCCCATTTTGTATGACAAAGACCCTCTTATTCATATAATAAAATATGTTTTAGTTTATTATATTACGTTGTCCAATGTCGCTATGAAATGTTACATTTTTTATTAAATATCTGGATGACTAAATATTATAATGAAGAGATGAAAAATCTGAGGATATAACAAATTAATCTAAACGTCATATCCAAATCCACTAATCAAAATATAAGATATATGTAATTTTTTTGATAAATAATGGAATTAAAAAATAACAATAATTGCACTATTACAAATCAATGTTTCTCGGTGTATTTTGATTATTAATCTCATCGGTGTGTTTAATATTAAAACTCACCAGTGTGTTTCATATGAAATTCACACTGATGCTTTTATGTAATCAATTAGCACTGGTTTCAATATTAATTTAATACCATAAAATTATATTAAAAATTTGGCCATCGGTGTGTTAATTTTATACGAAGCATTGTTGTATATGTGTTATTGATACACACTGATGCTATTATGTTGCTGATAAGCATAAGGGCTTGTTTGTTACTGCAAATCACCAGTGCTTTCAATTTTTAATGCATTGGGGCATTTTCCCTTGTAACACACCATTGCATATTGTTTTATACAATTTTGGTGCCTTCTTATTAATAACGCAACTATGTGTTCTATGCAGAAATCCCCGATGCTTGATTATTTTTAACTCCCTCGGTGAATTTTAATGTTAAATCCCTTGTGCTTATAAGAAAAACACCCTGGTGCTTAAATATTTTACTTCCTCGGTGCTTTCATATTTTACTATTGCGGTGCTTGAAGTTAAGTGTAGAACACCTATGTTGTAGGTGTATGTATGCACCGGTGTTGTAGGTGTATGTATGTAACGGTGCTTGTGTCTTATACAAATGAACTGATTTGTAAACATCCACTAACACCTCCGAACACCCAAATTTTTTTAGTTATAATCAAATTCCATTACAGTATCTGCAAAAACATCCGCTATCAAAAACAGATGTTGTAGCGGAGGTTTTTTTGACATTTTTTTAAAATTTTGTAACACTAGAAACCTCCGCTATAACCTTCGTTAAAATGTATTTTCCTTGTAGTGTCGGAAGCATGAGGAGAGTCGAGACAAGGAGATTGCATTAATTACAGAAGCAGTTAATAGTAAGGACAAATTCATTTAGGAATTG
>JASDQU010102695.1:84640-103784 GCA_032191745.1 Picea mariana
ATGGCTTTGTCTTACGTCAAGGGGTATGAGGGTGAAACTGATGATGTGTAAAAGACGAAAGCAAAAAATGAATAACAAAGATGGAAACAAAACTTTTACTGAATGCAAAATTTCAACAACTTTTCAAAAGAAAGATTTTTTAACTTTTCTAAGATTTTGGACAACAAACTCAAAGGAATTTCACTCGACTATGAGCTACTTATGATCTAAGTGAACTGCAAAAACTTATGAAATAAAAGACTTTTCCCTAGCTAACGATGCATAAACACACTCTTCAACCAAAGAAGAAAATGAAAAGAGATTTTTTTTTTTTAAGTGCTAGTAAAGCAAGAAAGGGAAAATACTGACAAGCAAAAAACCAAGAAAAACAATTCTGAATTAAAGCGTATATCGCAAAGAATCAAATTAAAAAATCACACAATCGCAATTGTAAAAACAATGACTCTCACACTTATCTAAAAACCGTAAAAAAAAAAAATATTTTTCTGACAACGTTTTAAATGAGAAAAAGCAAGCTAAGGGTAAAAATAATCCTAAGCTATTGACTGTTCAAACAAATATTCAAACACTTGAGAGGAATACTTCTTATCAAAGGAGAGGATGATTGCCTCACCCTTAACAAAAAGTAGCATGTTCAATCACGTGATTGTTACTCAAACAGCGCGCGTGCGAACGCGCATTGAACAGAGACAGAAGGTGTGTACATGCACGTTGACCTTGTACAGGCCGTGTGTATATCTAAACTCTAAGAAAAAATGAAAATAGATAGACCAAACCAAGAAGAGACCTCTGATATTGATAACTAGGATCCCTTGAAGGCTTGGATACTCTTTCTAATAGAAAAACAAATATTGCAAGGAAAAAATAATAAGGAAAAAACAATCTGAGATAGGACTGTTAGCAAACAAGACTCAAACAAAATTCAGAAAACCCCCTGAGAATATGTGATTCTGATAGGGAAGAGGAGGACTGCTTCTAAGGTTCTCTGAACTCCTACACGCTACTGCTACCTCTACAACTAGCATTCACATGCGGGTTGTAAGAGGATAGGGCATGGGTACATACATTCAGGCCTTCTGCAGGCCATGTGTACCTCTGTGGGTCCCGAAAAACACAGTTAAGCAAAATTTAGGGAAAGCTGGTATGGAAAACCAGAGTCCCTGCTAGCTTAGACTTTACAAAAATAAAAAGAAAAGACAGGCAAGAAAAAATAGTCTTTAAACTACCCAAAAACTAAATAAAATTCCAAGAAGCCTAAAGAGTTAATCCCCAGTACGATTCTTCCCTAGATTTAAATCCCCTTTTCTTATTAAATGCATGGAAAGATCAACCTACCTCGTTACCGGCGTTTGATGTCGATCCTTCGTTGTGCTTGATTACTTGTTCGCAATACTCCTTCCAAAGCTGACCTGCATTCAAGACAAGCAACAACTATGCATGCATACTACTTATATACTCACGGGTTAGAAATCAAACATAAACTAATCAAGCCATAAAAAGTTCATGAATTGGGACGGGAAAATCATTCTCTTTATTACTTAAAATGAGTCAATTTACAAAAGCTGAGACCGGTCACCGCTCCTTGAACCTGATCTTGGGCTCCTCTTCTTATGTCCTTCAACTACTTTTCTTTAAATCAACTTTGGCATTAGGAAAGGCTAAAGGGTTGGGACAATGGAATACATAAATGGGCAGAGTTTCTTTGCTATATTATTTCCCCTTCCAAATGGTACCCCTACCCCTTCTTTTATAGGCTAGAAGGAGCTAGGTATTTTGACGAACCCTCGACCATGCATGGCCGGGAGTTTCAGTTAACTCACCCATAGCTTTGTTCCATCAACAACTTTCCTTTTTTCATTCTTTTGTTGGTCCACACAGGTTTTTTTGGGTCAGCCAGCGTGTACACGTGTGCAGTAATGGGTTAGGTCGCGTGGGCCTTTACACAAGAGGATTTTCAAAGAGTTGTTCAGCAGTGTTTTTGGCAAAGAGAGGATATGAGTTGGCCTGATGCCAGGTAAGCATGTGTGGTGCAATTTAGGGTTATAACACTAAGAGTAGATCAGTTCAAGATGTTTCGCTCTCATGATATCCTCCTCTTTTGAAAACACTCCAGAAGTAGCTACGTCCTTGGATATGTAGGGCACCAAAGACTTCAAGAGCCACCAAAGCAAAAAATTAGGAGGTACCTTGACCTTAATTAAGCTCTTTCTACATCACCATTCTCGGATATGATCAGAGATGTGGTCGGCCTTGGTTTGCTTAAAGTTGGCCAACAATTCAGTGTCATCATCGTATCTCACAGGTAACTGGAAATGGCTTAAAAAAACCATTGCCAAGTCATTGAAGTAAGAGTAGCTCGAGAGGTCGAGCTCAATATACCATTTCGCAACACCCCCTATAAGAGTGCATTGAAAAAGCACAACTGGATAGAGTTTTCCTTCAATGAGTTTGAGGAGCACCACAAATTAAAAGTCGTCACATGATCACCTAGATATTCGCCAGGGTTGCCTTCAAATTTTGGAATATTTGAGGGAAACTTAGTCAAAAGGGGGGGCCAATGTGAATCATGACAAATTGGGTCATTCAGTAATCTTGAAAAGTCTAGCAGATGTAGCATTTCCAGAAATAGTGGTTTCGGTTGTGAACTATTTACAGGAAAAGAGGGTCTTGGAGTTTGACTAACACCAGGTTTCCAGAACAAGTTGGATTGTTGGACAGGGTTTTGGTAAAAAATGTGGCCTTGACCAACATAGGGTAACTGCATATGTTGGGGTATCATCGATTGACTCCCAAAATTGGACGACATAGCTTGTGTGGGGATTTCTCCCTGCATTGTGTTCCAAGGACCTTGAAAGGGGATGCCCCCAACCGATCTGACGATCATGGGTATGAAGTCTTTCCTAGGGTTCCATTGAGTATGCAAGGGGTTTCCCCTAACCCACATCCACTGTGAGGGAAATGATCCCTACCAAGGATTCCAAAGAATCTATGTGGAGAAAAATCCAGTCGTCGTTCCCTGTGAAGGAATAGTACCTTGCACCGGGTTCTATAGACAAAAACTGGGGTTTCCCCCAACCGAGACAACAGCTAAAGAAAAATCATTGTTCCCAAATGCACCGAACAAAGAGAACAACATAGATCCCACCGGAGTTGTATAAGATGAAGGTCCTAAACTGCCTCCACCAAAGAAGATATAATTAGCATTTGGCCCAATTGGCTGCTGAAAAGCACCACCGAGTGAAGAGGATGGAGGAGGCATATGACCCCCACCATAAGGGATAGCATGAAAAGGGACAGAAGTGTCCCTAGTTGACCCTTACATGGGATCGTTCAAGCTCCCGGCCCCCAGACCCATGGTCTTTAAGGTATAATAAGTAATAACCGAGTTCGAATCAAATTTGGGCATCCCATATGAGAAGGGAGGGCCCATCACACTTTGAGTAACTAGAGCAGTGGTCGAAGCCGATAACGGTATCGGACCATGACCCAAAGGTCAGGGAGTCAAGACCACTATGGTCCTGACTAGTGAAGGTGGGAGAGGAGGTAGGATGCCTCCTGCAGTAGTATCTATAACTAGAGTATGAGGACTCCCGAACAAAGTAGCAACATTCACTTCCATTGTCACTTGTAGGACTAGCTAGTGCTTAGAAGGTGTCACCTCGGGAGGGACAATCTGAATCTAGATTAGCACCAACAAGTCGGTAATTAGAGGGATAGTTGGCATGATACCTTCTTCCCCAAGGTCAGAAATGGTAGGTTTCTCCAGATTCAAAAATTCTCCTTGCGGAGCAGGCTCGGGCACAGTTTCCTGCGGCCCAATCTCTTCAACAACCCTTCTTGGTCAAGTCTTTTCCGCAACGATGGCAGAGGTGGCTCCAAAGTAACTGACGATTGGCCCTAAAGCCTTCGAAACTGAAGGAGTTGTTGATATTCCACCTTTTGAAATGATCAATCGACACAGTAAGGCTTGAATAGCATTAAACACAAATCACACACTAAAAGGTTTCCTAAAGAAAAATCAAGCAGTCAATTATCTAGTAGGAAGGATAGTTACGCCAATCGACACTAGAGAAACTAATCGGTGCAAGTGCAACTCAAACACGGAAGCACCCTTCGGGTATAATATGTGAAGTGTGATCTAACATCCATCCTAAGTACTGTGGTATACCCCCACAGTCACTTGTGTAAGTCCCTGAAATATGGGAAACTAGGTTTCCATCTCGCAGTCAGTTACTAGGTCAGTACATCTGACAGTCGGGCATATTGTAATGAGTAGGATAACTATTCCAAATCCCTTCAAGGGTATGGAAATAAAATGGTTTGGAAGAAAACATAGAATCTCAAATGGATTCGAGTTCCATGAATCTCCATAGGAAAATGAAGTCGGTATTATTCTCGAGAAAGACCCTCAATATACAATCCCCACTATGTTCAGTCCAGCTTTGGAGGGGTTATCTCCCCTGCCTTTCCTCACACAACCTCATTTTTATCCCCTGTGTTAGAGGGGGGTACTGACTAAATCTTACGACACTGGACTTAAATCACTCCCTAAATAAGACTCCAATGTTTGATTTAACGTGGCCTTGAAGAGTTTCCTCTCCAAATCTAATTCAAGTCCCTAAAACCCTAAACTAGTTTGTGAACCCTACAAACAGAAAATTCTAATGTATTTTAGATTAGGCGTTATTTTTAAGGCTTCATTTAATCAAAAGGTGTGATAGTGAAACTAATGGTGTTATAAAGAGACGAAAAAGGAGGAGAAAATTAGAGCACTTGAAAGAAAAATTACTTCAAATTTAAAAGGAAATATTGTAACTAACTCTTTGTAAACTCAACTTTTCTTAACTGATATTTCAAGATCTTGTAAATAAAACCTAAAAATTTCTTTTGCTTGACAGCAAGCTACTTATGTTTCAATAAATCAAGAAGAACTTGACAATAAAGACTATTTTTCCTTTTGAAAATAACAACTTTAACTACTTTACCAAACCAAATGCAAGAAAATGATTTTTATTTTTTTTGAACTGCTTTAAAGAGAAAAACTGAAGTAAACTTTTTCTTTTTTTAAAGAAAGTAAAAAAGGATAAAAGGAAAATGGAAACAATACTGGTAAAGACCTTCATCCCACTACAAATCGCAGGGATTCAACCAAGAAACCAAAAAGGGCAGATCTAAGACTCAACAACTTGCTCAAAACCTTTTTAGGGTAAACACAAGAATACTAAGGAAACAAGTAAACTGGAACCTATACCCAAGCTATGGCCACAGACAGAGACTCTGGTTGATTCAAGAAATCCATGAGAAGTGTGAACTTCAATCAGGAAAGAGGAAAACTCCATCTTTGTCAAAAAAACTTTCATGAAACAGAGTTGCGGGTTGTTGCATCAGCAACCTGCGTATGTATGCGAGTTGTTTACTATGCAGAGCGCGTATATACTCGGGTTGACCCAAGATATGGTGCGTAAACCTATGTGTCCTTTAAAAAATAAAAAGACAAGGAAGACTTACAGGGCAAGGACAACTTGTATGCACCCTGGAGGTGACTAGAATCCCTTGACAGACTTAGTAAACTTGACTAAAACTTGAAAGGAAAAAAAACCAATCAATCAACCCAAAACCCCCTAAAAACCCTAGAGAGATCCCTAGTATGGTCAACATTTTTGCTAGCGGGAAAATCCCCCCTTTAACTATACCAAGGTTTAAGATATAGATAGAGTGAATGACCATCTAAAAGTAAATCTATTTTCTACTCTACCCCAAACATACCAAAAAAAATGAAAATAAAGAAAAAAGAGAGAAGATCAGTAACTATACCTTTTATCCCACATATGATGATGATCTCCTCAAGCTTTGTAGTTCCAAAGACTGCACATCTCCTCCCAAGGATGACCTGCATCCAAAACTAGGAAAACAAGGACTACAAGCATGCTATTATATTCACAAGTTAGGGTTAGATATAAAATGTTATGTATGAATCAAAGAAGATACACAAAACATCATCATTTTGGATAGGGAAAAGGGATTCTTTTATTCATCAAACAAAGACTGAAAATTACAATATGTGTCAGCCACCATTCCACGAACCTATTCCAGGATCCTCTTTATAATTCTCCAAGTGCACCTTCAATAGGCCTCTTCTCTCAATCTTTTGATCACCTCAAGGGAAGGGAATGGATTGAATGGAGGAAGAAGGGGATGATGAGGGAATGTTGAGGCAATATATCACAAAAGGTAGAAAAATATTGGGCAAGGAGGGGAAGTGAAATTGGGAAGAGTTTCATTGTTCTTATGCTTGGATTCGAAATGAGACCCCAAAACTTCCTTTTATATGACAAAAGGATGGTTATTTGGTTGGGTGATAAGCTATAGCAGGTGAATTGGTTGGGAAATCTCCAATAGCTAGTGAATTTCACCGAATTCCTTACAAATTTTTAATTTTTGCAACTTTTGTAAGCATACCTGGGTTGTTTAGTGTGCAACAAGAGTATTTACATCAGATTCCTAGCATGCAACAAGTGTATGCATGCGATTTGTAGTGGTGCAGGGCATGTACATGCTCTAAAAAATGGTTTTTTAGGAAGATCTCCTCAGGAGTTCTTTGGAAAAATATGCAAGTAAGAGGGTCAATGCCATGTATGCATGAGTAGGTCATTTTATGGCTATAACACCAAGGCATGGAAGTAGCTCGAGCACTAACAACAGTTCGAGTGAATAATTATGACCAATATATTTGGATATCAATGCAAGTTGGAATTGTAGTTTTTTGAAATAATTTTCTGTGAAAGTCAAATATTTTTGTTTAATATAATGGACATAGTGTCCCAATTGAAAGACAAGGGATTATCGATAAGTGTCCCATTTTGTATGAAAAAGACCCTCTTATTCATATAATAAAATATGTTTTAGTTTATTATATTGCGTTGCCCAATGTCGCTGTGAAATGTTACATTTTTTATTAAATATCTGGATGACTAAATATTATAATGAAGAGATGAAAAATCTGAGGATATAACAAATTAATCTAAACGTCATATCCAAATCCACTAATCAAAATATAAGATATATGTAATTTTTTTGATAAATAATGGAATTAAAAAATAATGATAATTGCACTATCACAGATCGATGTTTCTCGGTGTATTTTGATTACTAATCTCATCGGTGTGTTTAATATTAAAACTCACCAGTGTGTTTCATATGAAATTCGCACCGATGCTTTTATATAATCAATTAGCATTGGTTTCAATATTAATTTAATACCACAAAATTATATTAAAAATTTGGCCATCGGTGCGTTAATCTTATACGAAGCATTGATGTATATGTGTTATTGATACACACTAATGCTATTGTGTTGCTGATAAGCATAAGGGCTTGTTTGTTACTGCAAATCACCGGTGCTTTCAATTTTTAATGCATTGGGGCATTTTCCCTTGTAACACACCATTGCATATTATTTTATACAATTTTGGTGTCTTCTTATTAATAACGCACCTATGTGTTCTATGCAGAAATCCCCGATGCTTAATTATTTTTAACTCCCTCGGTGAATTTTAATATTAAATCCCTTGTGCTTATAAGAAAAACGCCCTGGTGCTTAAATATTTTACTTCCTCGGTGCTTTCATATTTTACTATTGTGGTGCTTGAAGTTAAGTGTAGAACACCTGTGTTGTAGGTGTATGTATGCACCGGTGTTGTAGGTGTATGTACGTAACAGTGCTTGTGTCTTATACAAATGCACTAATTTGTAAACATCCACTAACACCTCTGACCACCTAAGTTTTTTTAGTTATAATCAAATTCCATTACAGTATCTACAAAAACATCTGCTATCCAAAACAGATGTTGTAGCGGAGGTTTTTTTGACAATTTTTTAAAATTTTGTAACACTAGAAACCTTCGCTATAACCTTCGTTAAAATGTGTTTTCCTTGTAGTGTCGGGAGCATGAGGAGAGTTGAGACAAGGAGATTGCAGTAATTACAGAAGCAATTAATAGTAAGGACAAAGTCATTTAGGAATTGAAGTAGGAGAACCAACTTCTCAAGAAGAATGTAGTAGCACTAATGGACATTCACACCATGACTCAGAGTGAGGTAGTCAGCACAGTGGGTTAAACTATAGCTTATGATGGATACCCAATGCAACAAATTTTTTACATGCCAGCTCAAGACATGGGGTGGGGGGGAACCAAGTGGACACTGAACTTAAACTCTCTTAGTCTATTTTTTTTCAATGTTTTTCAAAGTTTGTTTGCTTCTCAGAAAATATGTTAGGATTTATACTTGTAACTACATTAGGAAATACATAGACTTAGCTAATTTTTTCTTTGGTAGAGAATATGACATATTTTTTTTTTATCAAAATAGTATTTCTCAACTATTTATCGAATCAACTATGTATTGTTCATCCTCACTATAGCATTTTTCTAATATAAAATGAGTTGTTTCTGTTAAAAAAATTTCTTGATTATTGGAAATAGTTGCACCATATTATCTCTAATAAAAGGCTTGATTATTGGAAATAATTGCACCATACTATCTCTAATAAAAGGCTTGATTATTGGAAATAATTGCACCATATTATCTCCAATAAAATGCTTGAATTTTCTTGTTGGTTACTATTAGTTAAGAATTATCAATGCTCATAAAGATTGTCTTAAATTGCATTGCCTTTGTTTTAGTTGAAGTGGAATCTTGTTACAACTAACAACTTGGTTGGTTTTATTTTGTAGGAAGAAAGGGTTCTAAATTTTCATTGGCGGTGCATGAGTTCTTATAGCCTATCATTAAAGTTATCCATGGTAATCATAATAAACAATACTTCCAATCCATTTTTTTTTATCTTCGAGAACTTATTTGTTTAATCCTCCTTGAATACACCTTTCTAATTAAAAATTTCCTCATCAAATGTATCATTTTTTTTCATTTTTATATCCATATTTATTTATACCCTTATTATGTTGGTACCAATACATTATCCCCTTTTCACCAACTAATCCTCATCGTACTTCTTCCTCCTCCTGCCTTTTAAAACTATTGCACTTTTGCCTACTCAAGCCACATTTACACTGGATTGTGCTTCCTCTTCTCTATACTTTCTAAAATTCCCATATCTATATCCATATGCAAATTGGAATAGCCCCCTAATACATATATCCATAGGATTATTAAAATATCCTTGTCACTCCCTTATTATTAAGGGATATATTGCTCAACTTTCAAGTAACTTAAAAAACCCCAATATGAATGAACATGGTAGGGTATTTCTTAACTAATACACTCCCCATGCAAAATATTCTCTCAAACCCATTAGATAACCACTCTGAGTATGTGAATTTGGATGGGTTTTACCCTATATGATTTTTAGGTGTTACAAGTATTCATATGGACCTTTCACTAGAGATAAAATGGATATTATGAAACTTTCCGATTCATATGGTCGAGCATATTTCAACATTCATGTTTCTAGGTTTCATGAATCCCCTCATGATCCTAATGCCTATTCTAGAAGGAATTTTGTAATGAGTTTAGGTATGAGGGGATTCATCCTCCTTAATTTCTAAATATTTGTAATCCTCCCACAAGTTGAATAAGTTTAACAGAAAAGAAAAGATGAATTTCATGAATGTTTTAAGTTTGAGAAGGTTGGAGAGAATGAAGCCTCATGATAATAGATCCTTCTACATTGCCAAATTTTGGGATAAAGAATGATTTTGTGTGTGAATTATAAACAAAGAAATGGCATCAATTTTGATAGAGGGGAGAATTAAATGGGAAAGAGGAAGGCTTGGTTTATGCCATGTCACTAGGATGATGTGAAAATAGTTGAATAAGTAATTATATGAACCAATCAGATCCTACCACATGGAAATATGATGCTAAAAGAAATGGAATTACAAGAGATGTAGTGGTTCTAGGATGGGCCACATGGTAGCCCATACAAATCACTAGTTGAGTTCAAAATCTATATTTGCTGAAAACTTTTTAATTCTTTTGCTCTTTGAATTTTAATGGTAACTTCATTGGGTCCTATAAATATACACAAACAAGGGTGTCTCATACACCGATTTGGTGTATGGCTTGGACGTGACCTTAAAAATTGATTATTATTATTATTATTATATTAGGTCCAAGGATGGGGATATTTGTTTATCTCATGTTTTTATACTTGCACAGACCTCTCCTTGAGCTCGACCCTTGATTTAAATGAATTTTATAGATTTTCAAGTCTTATAGGTAAATCTTTGTTCTTATGGAAGTTCTTTGTTCAGATAAAGTCTCTTCCATCGACATCATTCTCACTCTCTCTATTATGTTTGACCCATTCTTGTTGTGCCTCAATTGCTTCAAATCCATTCCCATTTATTTTTATTATCTCTCCCTTCCATCCCACCTTGGTGACTATGCCCATATGATACTATTCACATCAATGGACACCATTCCTTTTGTTCCAACAAGCAACCCTTGATTTCCTTTTAAACAATGAACACAATTTTGTTTTCTTTCAATGTTCCTATGTGATTCCACCAATGAACCAATACCTTTAATGTCTTAGAAACATCATTTGAATCCCAATAGACATTTCCCTTTTCCCTACCCAACCATATTTCATAATGCAATTCTAATGATCTTACGATGAGCATTTGTCCATTAACAACATCTTCTCTTAGAGATAATTCATCTATGGGATTGTTACATAGAGGTTCAATGTAGTGACCCTTAATAGTGTGGACATTATCCCTTAAGGAAGATCCTATGACTTCATGTGTGGGTTGTATATCAATGTTGTTTCTTATCTATTGCACTATAGATTACTTTGAATGATTTATTGAGTGATGAATGTTCACAAAGGGCACATCCAAAGATAAATGTAAGATATTCTACCAATAAGTTATCTTAGGATATAAATATTGTTCCTCTCCCTTGTCAATCCATTTCCTATTGTATTGTCAAGCTCTGATCCAATTTGGAAGAGAGTTGATGCTATGGAGCACCGAATTTAGGAGGAATCGAGGATGGAAGGCCGAGTGAAACTAGTTCCAGCTGACTGTAGTTACCCTTTACCTCTATCTCTAGGGATTATTTCTCGGGGGCCTGGAGATATGTTATTTTTTTCCTTGCCAGAGGTTTAGGGTTTAGCCTTTTAGCCTTTTGTTTCGAGTGTTTTTTCCCACTGAACTAGCTTTGTTGAAGGCCTGTAGTTTATTAATTTTTTGGGGAACCGGTTACTGTGCTTTCTTAGTAGGTGTGTTTATTATGGCATCCAAGTGGCGTTGGGTCCTTTAACATTTCTTTAAGTCTTTCTCTTTTCATTAAATTTTTTTCTGGTACCCTGCAATTTTACATTAACTCGTCTGGGGGGTAGGGCTCAGTGGATCCCAAGTGGACTCCCATGGCCTCTTCATCCTTGCCAAGTGTGGAGTTAAACTTCAACACATTGATGAATGTGGCTGACAAAGAAATTTGGAGGGAAGAGGGTATATTCGACAAGATAGATGTTGGAGTTTATGGCACTGACACATTTACTTCACCTTCTTCAAAAACTCTACCCTCTCCACTTTCTCGTTCATTCCTTAGCTTGGGTCTTGCTCCATCCTTCATAGTTTTCTTGTTGTTTTCCTCGGGGTTCACTAAGCCCACAGAGCATCTTACAGTGGCCCAGTCTAGGGAATAACAGAGTAAGACAAAGCTTCAATTTAATTAGTTGAAGGAAGGTAGTAAGGAGGTCGAGAACCCTCTCTTTAGTTGTAGGAAGTGGAGGGAGAAAAAGACTATGCATAAAATGGTTTTAGGGTCAGATGTTGGTCTAGCTAAGACATGCAACCTAGCGCTTTGTGGTTTAGTTGGAAGACTATCCTACATATACCTTTGTAAGTTATCCTTGTTGGATCGCGTGGAACTTACCTGGAAGCCTCTGATAGGTTACATGCCTGAGGTAGTCTATTTTACTAAAGGTTGGGTGGTATTCATTTGTAAAACCCCTGAATACTCCACTCTACTTTTGGCCCAAAGGTGGGTGATAGGTGGTTGCAGTCTTATGATTAAACATTGGCGTTTGGATTTCAACCCAGTGATGGAATACTTTCAATTCTGGCGCTTGTGGGTACTTCTCCCAGGATTACCACTTCAGTTTTGGAATGCGGTTGTAATAGAGGTGATTGGCAACTCTTTAGGATCTTTCATCACTTTGGGCGACTCCATACTCTTGGATTCAACCATAAAAATTGGTAAAATCTTGGTGGATATGGGCGTCCACAGAGGGTTTCATAAACTCTTAGAGATTAATTAGAGGGGAAGAAGGATAGTCCAAAGACTGGACTATCTCAGAATCCCTTTCCGTTGTAGCCGGTGTCATAATATTGGTCATTTGAGAAGAAACTGTTTAGGCATGGGTGAAGAGGAAGTCTCTGAAGATACGACACGTAACAGAGACATGGGGGATTTCGAAGAGGAAGTGAAATCAGCATGGGAAAAATGTTGGTATCCATTTTCAGAGCCCTTACCCTTGTCGGAACGGGAATTTACTATTACTGGTAAGTTGAATTTTTACTTCCTGGCTTTGTTTAACTCTTTATCTTTACTGGAAAAAGAAGAACTCATTGTATCTCCGCTGTTGAATTTTTTTTTATCCTCTTTGGAGTTGCCTATGGGGGAGGGTTTGGGGAATCCATTTTTTGTGCCTTTGGATACCACTTCCTTACCGGTTACTGACTCTATTTCATTAGCCAGTTTGGTTGATTTTGTTTGTTTGTTTTCCTGTGATCGAGGTATTCTACCAGACTTGGAAGTGTTGAATTCTAGATAGGAGAGTCTTTCTAATCATGTTCTTAATCTCTCCTACCCCTCTGTCTCACAAGAGGTATCTCCCCCTCTAGGTGAATTGATTCTGCCTCCAGTATGTCATGAATTTGAGGAGGGTGAATCCTCACTAAGTGCAGTCTTAGAATGCTTGATTCCCTATCTTTGTGATAGTAACCCCCCTGCCCCTTTACCTACCTATTTTGGGAATTCCTTCATTGACCCATCCATCTTCTCTGGGGAGGTCAGTACCTCAACAATTTTTCAAGTTGAGACTTCAAATGACTATTCCTGGTCACGAGGACTAGGAATAGAATATTCCTCTATCAAAACTAGAAGTACAAGGAAGAAATTACAGTCGTCATCAATCTCTCCCTTAGTCATGAATCCTTCCTCTTCTGACAGTAGGGCACTTAGAGAAGTGAAGGACTTAGTAAGAGGTAAGTAATGATTATCTTTTCACTTAATATTAGAGGGATTGGAGGCTCCCTAAAATCTGCCTCGTTCCGTTGGGTCTTGGAAACTACTCATCCTAATATTATTTTCCTTCAAGAAACTATGGTTATCGAGCAAAAATCTCGCCCTTTTTTTCTTAGATGTCATCTGACCTAGGTTACTTGTGAGGTGAGCTCTATTGGTACCTCAGGAGGTCTGTTGGTGTCATGGGACCCCTAGATTTTTAGTTTGTTTTTGTTCCTTACTAGTGGTGGGATTTTGTTAACAGTTTAACAAAAAGGAAGATCAACCTTCTAAACGTTTATGGAACTTGTCGAGAGCATAAATCCTTCTAGACTACTCTTTCAAACAACGGTCAACTTTCTTTGAAAATTCTTGTGATTGCGGGAGACTTAAATATTATGGTTTCTAATGGTGAGGTTTGGGGAGGCTCTGCTACCTCCGGCCAACTCGCAAGTTTTTTCAACTCACTCTTTCTTTCGCATAAACTTATTGATGTTCATCCTGACAAATTAGTCCTGACTTGGCGTAATGGATGCTCGAGTATATATTGAATAGATAAGCAATTGGATAGGTTCTTGGTATCGAAGGATCTACTCCTGAATGTTGGACTTTATCAATCTTGGATGGAATTTCCCTTTGTGTCGGACCATGCTCCAATACTATTACAACTGGAGAACAATAATTTACCTAAAACATACCCTTTTAAATTCAATTCTCAATGGATTTCAAATAACATCTACAACAACATGGTTCATCATCTTTGGAATGATCAGACTTATCTACAGGAAGGAGGTAGACAGTGTCGGTTTATATGGAAGTTAAAGGAACTTAAAACTCTCACAAAAAGTTGGGCAAAAGAGTTGAGGGATCGGGATGTTAAAGTTCTGGAGAACCTGGAAGAAAATATAAAAAAACATCTGAGGTTTCTCTCGGAGGGTTCTTTATTTCCAGAGGTGGAGTCTAATCTCATTAATCTCGAATCTGAAAGTAATAAGTTTCTAGATTCCCAGTAGGACCTGTGGTGACTCAAAAGCCAGGAAATTTGGGTCCAAAGTGGCAATCAAAATACCAGGTTTTTTCACCAGTTTTCTAATCATAGGAGAAATAGACAACATTTATGGGAGATCAAAGATGATTCAGGAAATATTCACAAAGGTCAGAAATCAATAGTGGTGGAGGCAGAAAATTATTTCAAGAGCTTCTTTAATTCCAGTGATATTGTTTCAACAATAGAGCAAGTTGGGGTGGCAGGTCTCTTTTCAAGGTTGATTAGCGAGGTTGAAGAGAGAGATATTTATTTTCCAGTTACTAATAAGGATTTGAAATTAGTTTTATCTTAGTTTAAGAGAGACAAAATTCCAGGGTCGGATGGCTGGATAGTGGATTTTTTCTCACATTTCTATGATTTAGTCAGTGAATATCTTCTAGATTTAGTGAAGGAGGTCTGATCCGGTGGTTGTATAGCAGGAAGTCTTAACCCCACTTTTTTATCTTTGATCCCCAAAATCAATAAACCACAAAATTTTGCGGATTACAGACCTATTTATTTGTGCAGCGTGGTTTATAAAGTCATTTCAAAAGTTATTTCAAATCGGATCAAACTGATTCTTTCAAAGAATATCTCGGTAGAACAATTCGGCTTCCTGGAGGGGTGTCATATTCATGATGCAATAGGTACAACTCATGAATGTATTCACAGTATAAAAAAAGAAAAATTTAAAATCTCTCATTCTTAATCTAGACCCACAAAAAGCTTACGATTGCGTCAATTGGGACTTTCTGAGATTAATCTTAATCCAAGTGGGATTTGGAACACCTTTTACAAAATGGATTATGGCATGTGTTAGTTTTGTGTCCCTTGCTATTTTAGTTAATGGAGAGGCCACCAAATTTTTATGAAGCGGTAGAGGACTCCATCAAGGATGTCCACTATCACCCTTACTCTTTATTCTAGTGATGGAGAGTCTAAGCCTTCTTTTAAAATCAAGCCAAAGTGAAGGATCCTTAACTGGAATTAAAGTATCGAGACTTACAAAAATTCTACACCTATTATTTGTAGATGATATTTAATTTTGACAAATTCTTCTGTGTAGGTATGGAAAGAGATTGTGAGTCTTGAACAAAAATTTTGTTTGGTTTTGGGTTTAAAGGTGAACCCTATCAAATTGAAAATTCATTTCTCAGGACTCTCGGAGTTGGAACTTGCTTCTTTCAAGCATATTCTCCCGTATAAATTTTATGACCTTTCTGTGGGTTTCAAATATCTTGAGTACTTCTTAAAGGCTGGATTACAGAGATAGGAAGATTGGCTATGGATATTAACCAAAGTGGAAAATAAAATCAACCATTGGGGCCACACGTGGTGGTCCTTGGGAGGTAGATATACGTTATGCAAAGTAGTCCTGGAAAGCCAACCCGTTTATTGGTTATCTCTAGCTTCAGTTTCATTGTCCATTCTTCAAAAGCTAAGAAAACTTCTGTATAATTTTCTTTGGAACGAAAATGTATATTCAAATCATTTTCATCTCGTTCGCTGGGAGAATCTAGCTTGCCCAAAACGTTTTCGGGGTTGGGGTTTCTGTAATATCTTCTCTTTGAGTAAATATCTAGCAGCGACAACTCTATGGAGAGTTCTAATAAAATATGGATCGTGGCAAAAAGTAATTAAGGAGAAGTATTTCCATTCTATGACATTTAACAATTGGCTACGATCAACGTCTTTTCATCAATTTTCGGCTTCAAAAATCTGGAATGGCCTTCTAAAGTATGTGTATCTGATTAAAAATTGGCTAAGTTAGAATCTTGCTATGGGTCTTCATGTGGCTCTAAGCATGGACAATATTCTGGGGATGGGAAATTCATCCTTCATGTCTCTTCCACTTCTCTCTATTCTTAGTCAAAAACATATTTCGGTGCTAGCTCAGGCTTGGAGAACTCATGATCAAGATTCTTTGTTATCTACTTGGATTAGCAGCTCAGATTTGGATCTCACAAGTGATCTGGCCACAGAGTGGGATCATTTCTGACGAGCTATTCAAGCTTTAGGGGTTACATTATCTGAATTTGAATATGAACTTCTATGGATACGGGGGGACTCATCAGGTTCCCTTATGATAAAGAATGTTTATTAGGCCTTACTTTCTACTCAAAACCTGCCGACTCTCACAGGATGTAGAAAAATCTTGTGGGAATGGGACATTCAACAGAAAATTAAACTATTTTTGTGGCTGACAACGGATAACAAAATTTTGACTTGGAAAAATTTACAACAGAGAGGATGAGAGGGTCCTAGTCGCTGTCAGTTATGAAAAGAAGATAGTGAAGATAATGATCACTTGTTCATTCATTGTTCTTTCACCAAACTTATCTGGAAGAAAATCAAATCCATCAAAAATTTCATTCAAGATTGGGGCGGAATGATTTAGATGATTGTCTAACAAAATGGTCTAAGAAAAAGACGACTTCAGCTAGTCTAGCTCCTTAGATATGATGGTTTATTTGGTTAGAAAGGAATGCAGCTACCTTTGAAGGAAAAAATCCATCAAATCATTTGGTTTTTATCAGATCTCTTGGATCCATTCATAACCCAGTGGATAAAAATATTACTCTTTATGTTCGTTCATCCATGATTGATCATCTTCTTGAGTACCCAGTGGCCTATTTTGATGGATCAGCTAAGGTAAATGGACTTTGCAGTGGCACCGGGGGTATCATTAAACTTTCTGCATCTTCAGCTTATAAACGGTACTTGAATTGTGAAATTGGAACTAATACAAAGGCGGAACTAATGGGAGCATGGGCTACACTCTTCATAGAAAATCTTTTGTCTATTCACAAGATACAGATCCTGGGTGATTCAAAGGTAATCATAGACTAGTTGAATGATAAAAGTGACTTGTGAGTTAGCTCCATTGAAGTTTAGAAACAAAGAATCAGAATATTAAGAAGAAAATTTGTGGCCATCCAATTTATTCACATTTATCATGAGTTCAACAAGGAAGTGGATGGGTTATCAAAGAAATCTTTATTGGAACCAGAAGGATATATCTTGCTGTACTTGTGGTCTGGTGGATTGGTGGCACATCGTTGCCTTATCAACATCTATTAGCCCTCCCTTTCTATTCCTTATTTTTTGGATAGAATTTCTCAGTTTTGAGTTCAATTTTGGGTTCTGAGCCCGGATGTGTTCAGTTTGTCTTTTTCTAGACTGTGATAGATATTGAGCTTAGTCGTTTTGCTTTGTTCTTATCCCAGAGAGTACTAGTCTTTTTTGGAGCTCTTTGTTGGATGTATATGGATGTAACTCTCGGGATGTCCAACTTTGTGGTTAGCATTTTTTCCACGACATAAAAGGTTGTTTATGGTATTTTTGGATGTAAAAATTATATTTTCTTAATATAATTGTGCTAATTCTCTACAAGAAAAAATCCCTTTCCTATAGAATGAAATATATGTTTATAATCCTTCATTTATTTTTTCCATATCAAAGGCCTTTTTACCTATATATTTCATAATTTAGGTTTCCCTCTAGGTAATTCTAAATGACCATCAAACAAAGAATTCCACACATTAATAGGAGGTGACCACTTTTCATCTTGAATTAAGGCTTTGTATTGCATAGCTAGTGTGCCATTAATGAGATGGAATTTGAAGTATTGGTGTCCTTTCATACCAAGTATCTTGTAGTTACCATCCAATAGGTGTGGGTCCATAAAAATATTGAAGTCACAACTACATTTGAATCCAAAATCTGATGGCATCCTCCGATGCCACCCAAAAAATTTGCATTGTTGTCGGATTTTACCTTTAGAAATTGTAATTTTGTTGATTTTTTTTTCGAATTGGCCCCGACTTCGTCGGATATCCAATGACCATGGAGAAGGAGTCGAAAATATGAATTCCACAAAAAATCATTAGAAAATTTCACTTTGACATGGACTTAGTCAACCGCTCCTCACATTTATTACAGTAACGTTCAATAGTGCATAGTCATCAGAAATCTGATGCCTATTTATTTATAAAAACCTAGAATGCTAGAAACATTCTGACATTTGTGCTATACTAGCGACGACTTGCGGAGGTTACAAGAATTGTTTTTCCTGTGGAAAACCATAATTATTTTATTTGTTACTATCATTACAAATATTTGAAGTGTGGAGCTTAATTTTTTAAGATCAATAATCGTGACTCGAGCTTGGTAAAATAAAATGTCACATAACAATATTCTCAATCCACAAAAACAAAATCGACAATTACTTGCTAGATTGTGGGATGGAGTGAAAAGAAAGGGTGATGGGAAATGTTATTATCCTTGTAGTCAATGCAGGGGATTTAATAAGAGAAGATTAAATATCTCAACAGCTAAAATACATTGTAGGAACATGGACATGTTGAGGGGGGGCATGAATATCGTCCATTTGTAAGTTGTTCATTATATATGTTTTCATTTTGATCGTTTTTGTAAATGCATGTATCATTTTTATGTTTTTCATGTATACACTAACATCTTTTGATGGTTTGTAATAATAAAGGAAATGCCTTCGAGGGAATATCTGCACATGGATAATGTGGCTGCAAATCAAGCATCAGAGGAACATGGAGCTGCAGATACTAAAGATCAATTTAATGATCATATGCAAGATGATGATCCTGCTAATAACATATTTGAGGATGATGGTAAAAATACATTGATCCATGATACATTTAGTGTTAGAATGGATCACAATGATGATCATGAAAATGAATACTTTGATGATGTTCATGATTTACCTCTACTTGAGAAGGCATACTAACACGTTTATGAAGGCTCCAACATAACTCTTCTCTCTGTTGTATTGGTGATAATGAAATTGAAGGTTATGAATGGTTTTCCAAACACATAGAT
>JASDQU010102695.1:114032-124449 GCA_032191745.1 Picea mariana
GATGATGCAATAGGTACAACTCATGAATGTATTCACGGTATAAAAAAAGAAAAATTTAAAATCTATCATTCTTAATCTAGACCCACAAAAAGCTTACGATTGCGTTAATTGGGACTTTTAAGATTAATCTTAATCCAAGTGGGATTTGGAACACCTTTGACAAAATGGATTATGGCATGTGTTAGTTCTGTGTCCCTTGCTATTTTAGTTAATGGAGAGGCCACCAAATTTTTCAGAAGCGGTAGAGGACTCCATCAGGGATGTCCACTATCACCCTTACTCTTTATTCTAGTGATGGAGAGTCTAAGACTTCTTTTAAAATCAAGCTAAAGTGAATGATCCTTAACTAGAATTAAAGTATCGAGACTTACAAATATTCTACAACTATTATTTGTAGATGATATTTAATTTTGAAAAATTCTTTTGTGCATGTATGGAAAGAGATTGTGAGTCTTGAACAAAAAAAAAAATTGGTTTCGGGTTTAAAGGTGAACCCTATCAAATTGACAATTCATTTCTCAGGACTCTCGGAGTTGGAACTTGCTTCTTTCAAGAAGATTCTCCCATATAAATTTTATGACCTTTCTGTGGGTTTCAAATATCTTGGGTACTTCTTAAAGGTTGGATTACAAAGATCGGAAGATTGGCTATGGATATTAACCAAAGTGGAAAATAAAATCAACCATTGGAGCTACACGTGGTGGTCCTTGGGAGGTAGATATACATTATGCAAAGTAGTCCTGGAAAGCCAACTTGTTTATTGGTTATCTCTAGCTTCAGTTTCATTGTCCATTCTTCAAAATCTAAGAAAACTTCTTTATAATTTTCTTTGGAACGAAAATGTATATTCAAATCATTTTCATCTCGTTTGCTAGGAGAATCTAGCTTGCCCAAAACGTTTTGAGGGTTGGGGTTTCTGTAACATCTTCTCTTTCAGTAAATATCTAGCAGCGACAACTCTATGGAGATTTCTAACAAAATATGGATCGTGGCAAAAAGGAATTAAGGAGAAGTATTTCCATTCTATGACAGTTAACAATTGGCTACGATCAACGTCTTTTCATCAATTTTCGGCTTCAAAAATATGAAATGGCCTTCTAAAGTCTATGTATCTGATTAAAAATTGGCTAAGTTGGAATCCTGTTATGGGTCTTCATGTGGCTCTAGGTAGGGACAAGATTTTGGGGATGGGAAATTCATCCTTCCTGTCTCTTCCACTTCTCTCTATTCTCAGTCAAAATCATATTTCGGTGCTAGCTCAGGCTTGGAGAACTCATGATCAAGATTCTTTGTTATCTAGTTGGATTAGCAGCTCGAATTTGGATCTCATAGGTGATCTGGCCATAGAGTGGGATCATTTCCAGCGAGCTATTCAAGCTTTAGGGGTTACATTATCTAAATTTGAATATGAACTTCTATGGATAGGGGGGGACTCATGATGTTCCCTTATGATAAAGAATGTTTATTAGGCCTTACTTTCTACTCAAAACCTGCCGACTCTCACAGGATGTAGAAAAATCTTGTGGGAATGTGACATTCAACAGAAAATTAAACTATTTTTGTGGCTGGCAACGGATAACAAAATTCTGACTTGGAAAAATTTACAGCAGAGAGGATGAGAGGGTCCTAGTCGTTGCCAGTTGTGCAAAGAATATAGTGAAGATAATGATCACCTGTTCATTCATTGTTCTTTCACCAAACTTATCTGGAAGAAAATCAAATCCATCAAAAATTTCATTCAAGATTGGGGCGGGAATGATTTAGATGATTGTCTAACAAAATGGTCTAAGAAAAAGATGACTTCAGCTAGTCTAGCTCCTTAGATATGATGGTTTATTTGGTTAGAAAGGAATGCAGCTACCTTTGAAGGAAAAAATCCATCAAGTCATTTGGTTTTTATCAGATCTCTTGGATCCATTCATAACCCAGTGGATAAAAATATTACTCTTTATGTTCGTTCATGCATGATTGATCATCTTCTTGAGTACCCAGTGGCCTGTTTTGATGGATTAGCTAAGGTAAATGGACTTTGCAGTGGCACCAGGGGTATCATTAAACTTTCTGCATCTCCAGCTTATAAATGATACTTGAATTGTGAAATTGGAACTAATACAAAGGCGAAACTAATGGGAGCATGGGCTACACTCTTCATAGAAATTTTTTTGTCTATTCACAAGATACAGATCCTGGGTGATTCAAAGGTAATCATAGAATAGTTGAATGATAAAAGTGACTTGTGAGTTAGCTCCATTGAAGTTTGGAAACAAAGAATCATAATATTAAGAATGAAATTTGCGGCCATCCAATTTATTCACATTTATCGTGAGTTCAACAAGGAAGTGGATGGGCTATCAAAGAAAGCTTTATTGGAACCAAAAGGATATATCTTTCTCTACTTATGGTCTGGTGGATTGGCAGCACATCGTTGCCTTATCAACATCTATTAGCCCTCCCTTTCTATTCCTTATTTTTTGGATAGAATTTCTCAGTTTTGAGTGCAATTTTGGGTTCTAAGCCCGGATGTGTTCAGTTTGTCTTTTTCTAGACTGTGATGGATATTGAGCTTAGTCGTTTTGCTTTTTTCTCATCCCAGAGAGTACTGGTATTTCTTGGAGCTCTTTGTTGGATGTATATGGATGTAACTCTCAGGATGTCCAACTTTGTGGTCATCATTTTTTCCACGACATAAAAGGTTGTTTATGGTATTTTTGGATGTAAAAATTATATTTTCTTAATATAATTGTGCTAATTTTCTACGAGAAAAAATCCCTTTCCTATAGAATGAAATATATGTTTATAATCCTTCATTTATTTTTTCCATATCAAAAGGCCTTTTTACCTATATATTTGATAATTTAGGTTTCCCTCTAGGTAATTCTAAACGACCATCAAACAAAGAATTCCACACATTAATAGGAGGTGACCACTTTTCATCTTGAATTGAGGCTTTGTATTGCATAGATAGTGTGCCATTAATGAGATGGAATTTGAAGTATTGGTGTCCTTTCATACCAAGTATCTTGTAGTTACCATCCAATAGGTGTGGGTCCACAAAAATATTGAAGTCACAACTACATTTGAATCCAAAATCTGATGGCATCCTCCGACGCCACCCAAAAAATTTGCATCGTTGTCAGATTTTACCTTTAGAAATTGTAATTTTGTTGATTTTTTTTTCGAATTGGCCCCAACTTCGTCGGATATCCAATGAACATGGAGAAGGAGTCAAAAATATGACTTCCACAAAACATCATTAGAAAATTTCACTTTGACATGGACTTAGTCAACCGCTCCTCACATTTATTACAGTAATGTTCAATAGTGCATAGTCGTCAGAAATCTAATGCCTATTTATTTATAAAAACCTAGAATGCTAGAAACATTCTGACATTTGTGCTATACTAGTGATGACTTGCGGAGGTTACAAGGATTGTTTTTCCTGTGGAAAACCATAATTATTTTATTTGTTACTATCATTACAAATATTTGAAGTGTGGAGCTTAATTTTTTAAGATCAATAATCGTGACTCAAGCTTGGTAAAATAAAATGTCACATAACAATATTCTCAATCCACAAGAACAAAATCGACAATTACTTGCTAGATTGTGGGATGGAGTGAAAAGAAAGGGTGATGGGAAATGTTATTATCCTTGTAGTCAATGTAGGGGATTTAATAAGAGAAGATTAAATATCTCAATAGCTAAAATACATTGTAGGAACATGGACACGTTGAGGGGGGGCATGAATATCGTCCATTGGTAAGTTGTTCATTATATATGTTTTCATTTTGATCGTTTTTGTGAGTGCATGTATCATTTTTATATTTTTCATGTATACACTAACATCTTTTGATGGTTTGTAATTATAAAGGAAATGCCTTCGAGGGAATATCTGCACATGGAGAATGTGGTTGCAGATCAAGCATCGGAGGAACATGGAGCTGCAGATACTAAAGATCAATTTAATGATCATATGCAAGACGATGATCCTGCTGATAACATATTTGAGGATGATGGTAAAAATACATTGATCCATGATACATTTAGTGTTAGAATGGATCACAATGATGATCATGAAAATGAATACTTTGATGATGTTCATGATTTACCTCTACTTGAGAAGGCATACAAACACGTTTATGAAGTCTCCAACATAACTCTTCTCTCTGTTGTATTGGTGATATTGAAATTGAAGGTTATGAATGGTTTTCCAAACACATAGAACACATAGATGTTAAGGTATGTAATATATTTCATCGATCACATATGTAACATATATATGATCATAATAAAAGTTATCTTTGTTTCTCTAAAAAAATGATTTTTAGTTCATCAGTAAAATTAATATGGATGAAACACTTCTCATTAACATTCTTGATATTATATTAACCATTTTTTTTTCAATTTGTTGTATCATCTTGATAGATGAATATTTGTTACCACCGTCAAATATTTTACCTCACACATACTGAGATTTATCTGCCATCATGAAAGATATTGGAATGGAGTATCAAGCAATTGATGCATGTCCCAATGATCATATTATATATTATAAACAATATGAATTTAAAATAGAATGCCCTGAATGTCATAGCAATAGATATCAAACAGATCAAGTAACAAAAAATGTGCCTCGCAAGGTTCTTCATTATATTCCCATTATTCCACACTTGAAACGACTGTTTAGGTGCAAAAACTTAGCAGAATTGATGGATTACCATGCACGAAATAAAAGTGAAGATGAAATTCTTTGAATGCCTGCAAATTGTTATGCATTTAGAGACATGGAGGAAAAATGGACACACTTTAAAGAAGAACCTCATAATGTTAGGATTTCTTTGGCAATGAATGGTGTCAATCCATTTGTAGAGATGAGATATTTGGCCTATTTTGTTATCAACGATAACATTTCTCCTTAGATGTCAATAAAGAGGGAGCATATAATGTTGGCAATGATTGTTCCAGGTTTTTGTTTACAACATTTTTTTTTTAATCCAGTAGCATCTCATTTGTTGTATTTGTTGCATAATGTCATATATTTATTTTCATTTACTCATATATATTGTTTATGTATGTAAAATGGTTGAAATAATTATGTATTGTATATGTTCAAATCAATTAGGTAAGTACCAAGTTAAATATATGAATGTATATATCGAGCCTCTTATTGACGAG
The DNA here is from genome assembly GCA_032191745.1 of Picea mariana. Lineage (NCBI taxonomy): Eukaryota > Viridiplantae > Streptophyta > Pinopsida > Pinales > Pinaceae > Picea > Picea mariana. The sequence goes on from JASDQU010102695.1 coordinate 119,208, forward strand.
CTACTAAAGCTATGGAATGGCATTGCCATTCATGATGTCTCTAGACCATTTGGGAAAATGCAATTTCAATTCCATGCAACGCTTGCATGGACAATTCATGATGCTCCAGGGATAACACATTTTTGTGGTATGTAATTATAACGTGCACTTTAATAGTATTTAATTTTATAAAGTTGATATATTAATCATGCATGTTTTTTAAATAATTCATTATTCATTATATATAATATATTATAATTGGCATAGTTAATCCATATTTAACAGGTCTTCAAACAAAGGAAAAATTTTCATGTCCAGTTTGTGGTCCTAAGATGAAATCTTGATGATCAAAAAGTTTAGGAAATGAGGTGTTTGATCTGTATAGGAAATTCCTCTCTAAGAATCATAGGTATCAAATTACAGAAAAACATATTTTCAATGGGAAAGAAGAGACTGCATTAAAACGACCGAGAATGACACCTCACCTATGGAAGTTGCAATATAATAGAAATCGTCAAGGTACAGATCAAATTGTCTATCTATGATCATCATATATGAAATGTTTTTTAATTTATTTTTTTATAACGTGTTTTGATCATTTACTATAATTGACAACAATTTTTGTAATTTATTTAACTATGATTCATGATGGTCGTGATCATGAAGGTGTTAATGGGATTCCATGAGGAATGAAAATTAATCCCAAAAAAATCAGTAGGTTTCCCTACTATGAGCACCTACAAATTTTTCATTTGTTTGATACAATGCATATCAAAAAGAATGTAGCTAAAACATTATGGCGAATATTGGATGGAAGGAGTGACAAAGAAAAAATTGTCAAAATTTGCAGTGACATTCAAGAAGCCAATAGTGCAATGAAAGATGGCATTGAATTAAATAAGGATGGAGACCAAATTAATATAATCTCTCTTCCATGGTTATTGATGGAGCAACAAAGCAATGTTGTAAAAGAATTCATACAGAAAATTAAATTTCCCACAGGATTTTGTTCGAACATAAAGAATATATTAACAAAGAAAGGTGATTTTGGGGGTGTAAAAACGCATGATTGGCATGTCTTCATTAAGGTAATTATTATGGTTTATATATTTCTATATTTGTATACTACATGTTGTTGGTATACTTTTTTGTGTGCTTTTGGAAAAAATATTGAAATGATTTTATTGTTACGGTATGTTCTATCTTTATCTCTCCCAGACAACTTTGACAACAATGTCAAACAAGTTATATATGATATTGGAAAATACATGAGGTAAGTAGTGATATTTTGCATGCATAAAGTGTTTGTTTAATTTGTTGTAGAACTTATATTTGACATTTGTTTTAGCAATTGTACTTATGTATTATATTTTTTATTTTTGTTAAATCTCATGATTTTCTTGCATCACTTATAGATGGTTGTCATCTAAACAAATCCATAAAGAATATATAAAGTATTGGAAGAGAGAAATTCCTCGTCTAATGTGTGAAATGAAAATTTTTCTACCTTCGTCATTTTTCAATGAAAAAGAACACTACCTCGTACACCAAGTTGAGTAGATTGAATTGTATGGATCTATACACACAAGGTCAATGTGGATGGTTGAGAGGCACTTGAAATTTTTGAAGGCTTTGGTTAGATAGAGATCATGTCTTGAGGGTTCTATGGTGGAGGGATATATGGTATACCAGACCATGGTGTATATTACTGAATATATTCCAGGGTTAGTGTTTATTAAGATATTTTTAGATCGGCGCATTGGTGATCCAAACTCCGTTAACAAATTTGAAGGGGAGTACCTGATGGGGATAGGTAGATAGAGGAAAGTGAAAACTAATTATTAGATGGTTTAGATTAATTATAATACAATTGACTATTGGTTTTTATGTATATATCGTACTTAATTATTTCATTTTTAATCTTCAATATGCATCAATTATAAAGGTATATTGTGTACTTAAGTAATTATACATTTGTGAATTATTGTAATTTTATTCTCATACAACTGGTCGAGAGTGGGATGCACTACATTTATACGTCACAAACAATCTTGATTGGATGAAGGTATGGATAGAACGATGTAAACAATCTGGTCAAGGATTATCATGGGAAGGTGTGGCTTCATTGGTTAAAGAAACACACTGCAATGGAGATACCAATCTTACACAAATGGAAATTGATTTAGCATATGGTTTAAAAGATAAACAGGAAAGCATATTAATAAGCCATACTATTTAACTATTTTTAATTCTATTGATGTACAAGTTGATTTTTTTTTCTTTGCATAATTTACAAACATATTTACTTAATTATCAACTGATGTTGCCATTTTTTTCATTTTTGGCATATTGCAAGTAAAACACCATAAGGATATGTGGTGCAACAGTCGTAAATTTTGCATAAAAAATTTGGATGAAAGGAAGAAAACATATTATTCTAGGATAACTGTAGTATTTGAGGTGATGAATGTTTCCTCTAGAAGTGACAGACATCCAAAATTGTCAGAAAATCGATACTATGGGTATTTCGAAGATATTATTGAGTGTGACTTTAAATCCTTAAAAATAGTTGTATTCATTGTCAAATGGTATAGGCTATGATTGAACCAATGTGGTGCTGATAGAACTGTTATTGAACATGCTAATGGATTTACCATGGTCAATACAAGGTCGCTTAAGCTAAGAACATATCCCTATGTTCTTCCAAGTCAATGTGAACAAGTATTTTACTCAAAGGTTCCAGGTAGAAGGGGTTGTTCATTTGTCATTAGACATGATCCAAGAGGAAGGTCGGTAAAGCATAATGTAGAGGAATATCAAGAGGGTATTGAATAAGATGATGTACTAGAGAATCAACGTGAGTTAGATGATCATGTTCCAGAGGAAGATGTTGAAGACTTAGTTGAACCAAATGATGTAGGAGAAAATGTTCCTGAATATGATTTTGATGATGACTTTATCGATACTGACATCGATGATGACGATGATGATATGGCCAATCCTTACAATGTTGAATCTAGATCAAATGATACATATGTGGACATGGAAACATTATGTCAGTATATGTTGTAGGAAACATTTCTTAATTATGACAAAAAACACATTCATTTATTTTCTAGTACATAGATTTTGTCGGGTTTTGGGGAATTGAGAGTGATGTGCGAGGGGAGAGAAATATGAGCTTCCACCTTCACGTGGTTGTCCCCATTCAGTAGATAATATTAAACAATTCTCGAAACTAAGAGAAGCTCGGAAAGGTTAATGCACAACTAGGCTTATTTCACCTAGTTTGTTATTATATAATATTTAATAACTCAAAAATAAGGAGTGCTTGCTCATGCACTTGAAACTGGTGCATAGAATAATTAATGATGGTATGGGAGGGTTTCTAGACTAAAACATGACTCACACAAAAAAAATCACAATCAAACAACAAGTCTATAGAATAATTAATGTGAAGGGAAACAAGGCCAACTTTTTGGGTGGCATCGCCTGCTCATGTACTTGAAACTGACGCATATAAATCATGACATGTGAATGGGGCCAATGTTGAAATTTTTTCAATTTGTGTTTGTATGGACTGAAATTCGACATGGTTAGAATAGACACGTGCATTGACAATATGGGAGGTTTTCCATACTTAAACATGACTCACAAAAACAATTTCACAATCAAACAACAAGCCTATCAAATAATTAATGTGAAGGGTGACAAGGCCAATTTTTTGGGTGGCATCGCCTACTCATGTACTTGAAACTGTCGCATTATATAAATCATGACATGTAAATGGGGCCAACATTGAAAATTTTTCAATTTGTTCTTTTATATTGGAGTGAAATTTGACATGGTTAGACTAGATGCATGCATTGACGGTATGTGAGGGTTTATGAACTCAAACATGAATTGGACAAACAATTTGACAATCAAACAAGGTGCACTTGCTCATGTACTTGAACCTACTTATGAGTGACATGTGAATGGGGTCAATGTTGAAATGTTTTAAATTTGTGCTTGAATGGAATGAAATTTGACATGGTTAGAATACACAAATGCATTGACAGTATGGGAGGGTTTCCATAATCAAACATGACTCACACAAACAATTTCACAATCAAACAACAGGCCTATATAATAATTAATTCAATGGGAGACAAGACCATTTTTTTGGGTGACATCGTCTGCTTGTTTACTTGAAACCAACACATATAAATCATGACATGTGAATGGAGCCAATGTTGAAATTTTTTCAATTTGTGCTTGTATGGACTGAAATTTGACATGGTTAGACTAGAGGCATGCAATGACAGTATGGGAGGATTTATATACTCAAACATGACTCACACAAAAAATTTCACAATCAAACAACAAGCCTACAAAATAATTAATGTGAAGAGCGACAAGGCCAACTTGTTGGGGAGCATCGCCTACTCATGTAATTGAAACAGACTCATATAAATCATGACATGTGAATGGGGCCAATGTTGATTTTTTTTCAATTTGTGTTTGTATGGACTGAAATTTGACATGGTTAGACTAGACACATGCAATGACAGTATGGAAGGGTTTCCATAATCAAACATGACTCACACAAACAATTTCACAATCAAACAACAAGCCTATAGAATAATTAATGTGAAGGGAGAAAAGGCCATTTTTTTGGGTGACATCGCCTACGCATGTACTTGAAACCGACGCATATAAATCATGACATGTGAATGGGGCCAATGTTGAAATTTTTTAAATTTGTGCTTATATGGACTATAATTTGACATGGTTAGACTAGACACATGCAATGACAGTATGGGAGGTTTTCTAGAGTCAAACATGATGCATCACTAACTGTTCTACACCCTGGGCGATTACAAATTCTACCATATCATGTTGTAAGGAATTTTCTTGTTTAGGAAGTCAATCATGATATTCTTGCAAGGAAATATATTTCTTCTTGCAAATTTCCTACAATTTCTACAAAATTAGTTCTTAATATTCATCAAAGGCTCCCAGTATTTCCAACAAAGGGTATAAAGTACTTCAAGTTTGAACTTTAGTTAATTATGAATAAATCAACTATCCTACTTGTTGGTCAATCTTCGACTGGGTCAAGAGAACTTACTTCCATATAAACAAATAATAAATCTTACAAGGATATAGGTCCTTGGTATTTTCTTGTGAAATAGTAAGGAAATATACACAAAAACAACATAGATAGAACTATGATCTATATTAATGGAATTATTTCTCGACTTCTCCAATCAATATTAGT
>JASDQU010102695.1:124867-137760 GCA_032191745.1 Picea mariana
CTATTATTGGTCTATATGAAGGAACTTATTTTTTGGGCATACAATCCAAGCTTCCTTGGAAACAACCAACCAACTTCTTCATACATCCACCAATACTCGGTCTGACCAAGCATATTGATGCATGGTCAAATAGTGCACCAATAGAATTCTTGTCAATCAAGACCACATTTAATATCTAAATATGAGTGGACTATGCTATATGGTTTCTTCTAATGGATCATTCCTCCATACAATATTTTAGCCAATAATTAGACTGAAACAAGATGTCACTTCATATGCAAATGCAAGATTTGTGCTTTTATGGACTGAAATTTGACATGCTAGGACAACACACATGCATTGATGGTATTGGAGGGTTTTTAGATTAAAACATGACTCAAACAAATAATTCTAAAATAAAATATTATTTTTTTAATCTATAAAAATCCAAAAATAAGGCGTGCCTGCTCATGTACTTGGCCCTGCTTATAACTGACATGTGAATGGGGCCAACGTTGAAATTTTTTCAATTTGTGTTTGTATGGTGCTAGTGTCCATTAATGTGTAAATAAGGTCAGAGTCTAGTCAAGTATGTGTGTTAGAGTTTTATATACATGCCTTGGTCTAACCTCCCACCTTCCAACTCACATTTAGTTATCATGGATCCATTTTTAGAGGGGTGGAAAGAAGTTAAAATGAAGAAGAGGAAAAGGAAAATATCAAGGAATATTTTATAAAGGGAAAGAAATGAAATGTACGTTACTAATGTGACTTTAATCGTGTGGAAGTGTAGTATGCACATATACTTTATTTTAATTATATCATTCTTTGAGCACTTGAAGAATGTGATTTTCATTTTATAATGGAACAGAAATTGCATTAAGTTCATCTTATGAATTTTTTTGTGTTTCTATATAAATAATTTGTTATTTTTAGAATAAGAGAAAATGAATCTCTAATCCATGATCGATATCTCAAACCACCATATAGTCCCTCTAATGGCAATAGTTGGCATCCAATCATAATATGGGCACTCTCATGAGGTATCAATTTTTTAGTTGTGTATCTTAGTTTTAGATTTCATTTTGGTTCATTGCCGAAGTAACATTGAAATATTTTGTTGAATATTCAAGATAACATTCACTTTGAGAGGTTGATTTGTTTCCTTGATCATCAAGGTTTGTTCATTTCATTTTTTGTTTCCAATGTCCTTCAATTGGTTTAACACAATAGTTTACCTTATGCTCCTATCTAGAATGAACTTAAATTTTCAAGACAATAGGAGAGCCAAGGTTTACCAAACCCTCTCTTCCTTGAAGTTTTAATGTAGTTTCAAAACTATTGGTTGGGTACTAATAACTTTACCATGGAGGTATTAGGTTAGCATCCCTTCAGTGCCTTTAGGCATAATTATGAAAGGAATTGATAAAAGGAACAATGGTTAGTTTTGCTTCATATAAAAAGTCACAATCGTCATATATCAAAGAAATGAATAAAAAAGGGAATGTTCACCTTTAATAACTTCAAATGCTAATTTTTATAGGGTTTAGTGGACAAAAATCAAGTTTCTCATCTTGTTCCTAGTGACAAGAATATAAATGAGATTTCTCTACAACATCCAATAAATACAAATCTTCTCTTGGCTACAAGTGTATTTGTTTTAAGCCTTTCCTTGAGGGTTGTTTGAACAAACTATGGAAAGTTGAGACCAAGAAAATTGTTTGAAAAAAATGTCATTACCATAATCAACATTTCCATTGGTATTGTCATCGTCATTGTCATCGTGTTCATTGTCATTATCATCATTATCGTCATCATCATTTTCTTAAACATAACTTTATCGGTCATAATCATCCTAATCATCATCGTCATCATCATCATTGTCATCATCATTGTCATTGTCATTGTCATGTTCATCATCATATCATCATTTTCATGGTCATTGTCATTATCGTCATCCTCATTTCCATTGTCACCACCAATAATCAAAAAAATTTAGTGTCCTACTCCTCCTCCTCATCATCATCTTCATTGTCATCTTCGTCAGTGTACATCATCATAGTCATTATAATCGTCATCATTGTCATTGTCATTACAATCATTATCATCATCATTGTCATCGTCGTCCTTATCATTTTCATCACCATATATAATCAACATTTTCATTTTCATTTTCAATTATATATTAGTAGTGATAGGAGTTAGGAATTATTTTAATAAATTAATATACATATTTTAGGAATTATATATATATATATATTAATTGTTTTATAACAAGACATTAAAAACAAAAAAACAAAACATAACAATACAACAAAACAAAGAACCTGTGCGCTCATCATAAATCGATAGAGGTTGATCAAACCCGTGTCATTCAAGCATCATTCAGTATAGGAGGGCCAACTGAGATAGAGAAAAATAGATGGACATAGATAGTGAAAACCCCACAAATATGCACAATTATAGAGGAGGACCTATCAGACCACTATCCCACAACGACCACGTCGAGGAGCGGAGACAATATTTGAGCTCCAGACATGCTGCCAAAAATGGTAATTTATGTCACCCATTTTTAGCCTCTTAGTATGGTTTGCGCCTCTGAAAAAATGATTTTACACTAGCGTAGGTTAAAGATTGTATAGCACCTTTGAAAAATCGATTTTACTCTTTTTTTAAGTGATGATCAGTTTCCTGGTGGTGAGAACGATATACCCATGCCTCAAAACTTCAAAACACAACATGTCCAACCTATGGGGATTAAAATCATTTTCTTACAACTGTAATCTCTCCACCAATCAATCTTCCACACAATGTTAGGTTTCTTTTGTGTGAATGAAATTGTTGGACACAATCTGAGGCTTCTTTTATTGATTTGGAAATGGTTTGATATAGAGTTATTTGTATCCTCACAACCATAGGGTAATGACCTCTACGAATACATTTTACGCTTTCCAGTCCCCAAGATTCAATGCCAAACACATTTAATCAAAACTTGACTGCTATATGATTCTCCAGGTCAACATTTCAATCTCATTCGAATACAAAGGAATAGAATAGAAACATAATGCACATAACCTCATTCAATACAACGATTTCATTTGCAATGTGTAAATAATAATAATAATAAAAACTAATCCATTTTCAACTTTCAAGTCTTTAATATGATTGTTATCTTACATCAACAACCTCATATGACTTTAACTATCACTCACAAATTCGATTTTGAAGAGGTATCCAAGAGTGTTGTTCATTCAGAAATTAAATCCACTTGACACATCCAGTTCACACGGAAGAAGGACCAATTCACACACAGTTTATGATCTCACAGAGGCATAAAATATCTATTTCTTAACTTCAGTTTCACACAGAGAAAAAAAAGAACAAAGAGTACCTTGTTTTTTTTACACCTTTATTTTTTCAAGAAGATCTCACCCCCCCAAAAAAATACTAACTATCCCAAGAAATGAATCCACGGATCTGAACCAATTCCTCCATTCCAAAAAATAAAGAAACTAAATCTATTTTTTTCCTAAATGGTTCTAACTTCCCACGATTTTATCAAAATCCTATCACTAACCATTCAAACTTTCTTTTAATTAGATGCTCCTAACTACTCTTAACCAAATATTAAAAAACTTTTAAAAATAAACTTTAAAATGTTGTAGCCTTGGCATGTGATCAACCTATCACAATGCTAGGCTCTTGGTTTGACTTGAATAAATCATCATCTTCATGTGCTTGGACTAATGCACCCGCATCACATACTAATTTAGCTACTAGTTCTTGAGAAGAAAACCCCATATCTTTCAAACCCTATATGTTGAAGGAATTTGGTTGACATATTTTGGACCATACAAGCATGTACCAACAAAAAATTATTGGTCCCTTAAGTCCAATTGGATTGTTTACCATATTTTGGAGTCCTCTCCAAAGAAGAGCACCACTCTCAAGTTTGCAAAGCAATGTAGTGAGCTCATATTGTACACTCATAAATTTGTTCTCTCATGGTCCACCTAGAGAAAAAAATGTGTAGCCTAATGTAGACTTGGTGTTAAGATGATGCGTGACTCATCCCTTGGCACATAAATTAAAACTCGATGCTCTTATGTAGCAGTATGATTGTGTATTCCAAGATCCCAAAGTTATCCTAGTGTATTTCTCAATTCAAAAGCATATCAGCATTGGACTATGTGAGTGACTATCCCACTTGGCCACTTCTTAAACAAAATTTACCATTCTATAGGAGATAATGATAAAATATATAGGCACATAGAGAAAGTTCCTTATTGATAAAATATGTTAATGATGCTTATGCTAAATGTTAAATTATGAGCTTGATATAATATGCAGATTATTTCTTTAAATTCTTCAACACTTTGATTCCATCTTAATATATTTCAACACTATAGAACTATGTAGATCCACAAGAATAAACATGAACAACACATATACCCTTGGTAAACCCTATACAGGGAGGAAAATCCCAACAAAAAAATCCTTTTTTTGCAAAGATAATGTATGAATACTTACAAAACATCCACCATGAAATTACGCTCTTAAATGAGCTTGCCAAGATGACTTAGAACATATTGTATGACTTGTAGAACACTGAGAAACCTTCCTACTACTCTCTCTCCCTCACACTGCATAACACAATGAATGGAATGAGGGTAGACCTCTTCATCTAAAGGAGTGGAGAGGTAGAGGGGAAAGTGCTCAAATTATAAGTTTGATTGCATGCTTGTCATAACTCAGTTGTACACTTTAGTTCGAATTTAGAACTTGAATTTACACTTTAGTTATGCAACTTTATGCAACTATAATGCATTATAGAGGAAAAAATCCATATTGACCCCAAAATACCTTACAATAGTCATGATATCATGGTAACAACAAAATCACACAATGAACAATAACCAAACCACATATACCCCACTAACATCTAAGACACAATCAACCAATAACCAACAAACAACCAAAATCCAATTATTAACAACCCTTCCAGGTCCAAACCTTTACATTAAAAAATTTCACCTAAGGGAGAGAATATACATTCAAGCTATGAAGAGAAATTAACCTTCTTCTAGCCTTGGCTTGATGGAATTGATGTTACATGCTTCTACTCTAGCTAGGTGTTTTCATCCTTTCATCACTTCATCCTTGGTTACCTATAATCCTTCCTACTATTTCAGTTCCAATCTCCCCTTAGTGTTGATGCTCCTTAATTCTCCTAACAGTATCTACTTTGTGTGGCGTGGCTTTTATATGTCCTATTTACTAAACATTTTTCATTCTATCCTTTCTACTACCACAACATGCTTGTATTCAAAATTCATAATGATGAGTCCAACAATCCCTAAACAAACTAGTTGACTCACCCTCTAGTCATTTTACACCACATTTAATTCACTTCACATCTTCTCAGATCTTTTCCAAATGATGGGCCCAACTTTGGGACCCAAAAGTTTTTTTTTGAAGTCTCCCCTTTGCAAGGCTCAAGGGTCCACGAGCTCATGGAGAATTTCCTCCTTCCTCTCTGGTGTCATTCCAACATTGAATTTTCCTATGTTAGTTGTTCATGTTTCTCTCCTTTTATATAAATTAGTAGTACTTTGATTATCTCTTGGATTTTAGCTGTCCATTTTCCATTTTGGTGCATATGCATGAATCACTTCTCACCAATTCTTGGGCTCTTATATTGTTCTTCAAGTTCTCAATCTACATAATGAATTAAGAAGTGGGTGATGGTAGATTATATAGTCTATGCATTGAGTAATGGAGATTTAGGTGTCATTAATTTGAAAAAATGTTCATATCTTTCCATAAATTTCAAAAGAAACCATATCTTTGCCAAAATTTTGAAAAAGTAATTGGATGGTGTGGAAATCAAAGCATTTTTTTAGTGCATTTACTATAGGATTACCATCATTACTGGAAGGAACAATGTCATTAACTAAACCCAAATGATGGCATAACGTAACTTTCCAAACTATCAACTTCATCCCTATTACTTACCCCTTATCCCCTATGCCCATTATTTCAACTTTTATGACTTGATGTGATTATTAAATGCATACGGTTATCATTAACATTGACCCACAAATATGGACAAGACCTTTGAGTTTTTATGGATACCACCATAGCTCTATAGTGTGACAATGCAACTTAAAGAACTTATCTTTATATGAATTGACTATTTTGAATGAGAATTCCCCTATCCCCCTGACTACAAAGGTGGAGCTTAATTGATCCAGGTGGATATCGGTGGCCACCCACCTATTCCAACTGGCTCATCTTGACAGTTTTTAGTTTAGCACGTTTCTCTGTAATGATGACATTTATTTGTAATTGTGGGTTCTGCACTTCTAGGGATATCCTAAAGCCCTACATAGAATCCAAGTGGATATTGGTGGCCTCCCACATATTCCAACTAGCTTATTTTGTAAGATTTCATGTCACTACATCTTTCTGTATTTCCAGGGTCATTTTGAGGCCCTAAATAGTGTTTTTTGGATTTCCATAGTCAAATTGTAAATGGAGTTAGATTTTGAAGGAATAATCTGTTGTTTTCGAAAAGACCTTTCCAACGAGCTATCACATGCCTAAAATGGAGGTCGTATGCAAAAGTTACGACCCCGAGAAGTTTAGGTACCAACTTATCCATCATGGCCCACATAACGTTTGGTGTTTCATCTCCTAGGGTTACGTTTTTGTATGTCTAGGTTTTTGGAATTCATGAGTAATGTTAGAAAGGCCTATGGAGCCTCATTGTAATCATTCTTCTCATATGAATGCATGCAACAACCACATCTCTTCTTAGAGATAGCTACCACCATTTGAGCAAGTTGTTTTCAGTTCTATAGTTTTACAATTTCAACCTATTTTCTTTATTCAATAGAAGTTATTGTTCATTTGATATCTGTTTTTCTCTGTATCTCTGTTTTATTGTATTCGATATTTTATTCATTTTGTTCCACTCATAAATCTGGATCATTAATTCCCATGAATATTGAAAGAAACTTACAAATTCAAACGATTTATTCTCAACTCAATTAACTCAATACTTCCTTAACCATAAGGTTACATTTTATAAAATTAATACAACTACATTGACTATCCCTTTCATAGGATCTATCCTTATTGAATTAACTATGAACGAATAAACAATAATAATGTGTAGCTCCTTTTCAAGAGATTCCCAACTTAGTTTTGAGGAGGAGTGAAAGGTTTTAAGTGAGCACCATTCACCCATACCTTCTTAATTGTTCTATCAAGATGATCCAACTTTACTATCAAGATGAATAAGAAAGGTCCTAGCCAATGCATTTACAACTTACTCGGTTTAATGAGGTACCTACTATTGTATAGCAATACCAAGTCACTTTTCCTATATATGTTACTGCTCACTGCTTATATATATTGATGTATACCAACATAGTATAAACACACGTGTTTCCCTATAATATTTCACCCTCACGCTGCAACACATCATATGATGAATGAGGGTCAACCTCTGTTTATAAAGGTGTAGAGATGTGAAGGAAGAGGGATCGAATTAGAAGCTTGAATGCATGCTTTCCATAACTCGACTTTACACTTCAGAAATAGATCTTGGACATGAGACTTCACTTAGTTCGAAATTAGAACTTGACTTGAGACTTCAGTTACAACACGTGCTTGACTTGGCAATGCAAGCAAACTAACTCAGCTTGCACATGACATGCAAGCCATTCATGCAACATGAAAATATGCAAATTTATGCAACTTTATGCAACTATGAAACTTATGCAACTTTATGCAACTATGAAACTTATGCAACTTTATGCAACTATGCAAATTTATGCAACTATGCAAATTTATGCAACTATGTGCAACTATGCAACTTATGCAACTTTATACAACTTATGCAACTTTATGCAACTTGATTTTTACAACTTGATTTTAACAACTCATTCAACTTGACTCTTATACATGGAAATTCTAATTTCTTCATGGTGGATAGTGTTACACGTGCTCATAGGGATTTTACGTTCAACCTAACTTTTGCTTGAGACTTCAGTTACAACTCTCCCTTGACTTGACAATGCATGCAGACTAACTCAACATGCACATGACATGCATGCAACATGCAACTATGCAACTTTATGAAACTATGAAACTTATGAAACTTTATGCAACTATGCTACTTATGCAAATTTATGTAAATTTATGCAACTATGTGAAACTATGTAACTTATGCAACTTTATGCAACTATGCAACTTATGCAACTTTATGCAACTCAACTTTTACAACTTGACCTGTACAAAAATATGTCCATCCATGAATCTCTTCATTAGTGTTAGAAATTCTCCTACTACTCAATGAGTCACAAGCGACCCCACCCTATCCATCCTCAAAATACAAAGCATATTGCATCACCCTCCCACCAACTCAATCCTCTTAGTGTTACATGTGCCAATGAACTAGATCAATACATTTACATCATTTGTGATATCAAGAAGATTGTTTGTTTCTAGCTCATAGGAATTTTACGTTCAACCTAACTTTTGCTTGAGACTTGACTTGAGACTTTAGTTATAACTCACCCTTGACTTGGAAATGCATGAGAACTAACTCAACATTCACATGACATGCATGCATTCAATGCATGTCATGTGTGCAACATGCAAGTATGCAACTTTATGCAACTTTATGCAACTATGCAACTTATGCAACTTTATGCAACTATGTGCAACTTTATGCAAATTTATGCAACTATGTGCAACTATGCAACTTTATGCAACTATGCAACTTATGCAACTTGTTGGGGAGAGGTGTTCCACCCATACACATGACCTTTTCCTTTGTTAATATGACTGCCTAACACATTCATGAATAGATCCAACACTATCTTAAATATCTCAACTATTATTGTTGATGCTCTCCACATGACTAAGGTATCATAAACAAAATGCGAACAATTTATTTATTTACCTCCTTCGACTATTGAAAATCCATGTAAGTTTTCAACTATTTTCTCTTGATCTAGTCTTCTACTTAAGGAATCCACCATTATGATGTAGAGTGGTGACAACGAGCTACCCATCGACTTACCATTAAATTGAAGTTAATTCATGAAACAAAAGTCTATCTAGACTTGGGGAACTTACTTAAAAAAATAATTATCATGTAGATAGGGCTACCATTCAGTTCTGCTACTTTACATATCAAAACCTTGTAAAACATTTAGGGACTCAAAAATGAATAAATATTAGGTAGGTCATTCAATTTTGGGCACACAAACATATTAAAATAGGTTGCAAACTTATGAAAAACTAGCTAGTTCCTCAAATGTGTAGAGGAACTGATCTCTAAAATAAGCCTTAAATTGCTAATGCACCGAGGAGAAAGATGAGATGAGGTATTCATGGGAGAATGAGAGGATTTCTTAATGAATCATATTTCTGAATCAAGATATTGTTGTATCATTCTACAAATGTTTGTTAACTATTTCTCTCATTCGATGAAGTGCAAGTACAAAAAAACATGTATTTTTCATATATGTCCTCCTCGAGCGAGGGAATTTTAGGAAGACTAGAGGATAGTGAGGAATATAGTATGCCTAAAAGAGGGAGATCAACTAGATATTAAAATATTAGAAGAAAATTCCATAAACGAATGGAATTTTTTCTTGCGGAGCGGGGTTCATGTTCTTATGATGATGAGACCATATGAGACATCGAGGTACCCTTGAGGTACAAAAATCTAGTGAAACAATGGGTATCCAAGGATGTTCCTCATCTAAACACAGATTTTTTTGTGAAAGAGAGGATATTTCAGATTGCACCATCGTCATTACATGGTTTGGGGTTGTTTTGCATGGATGGCATAAAGGCGGGTTACGACAGATGTACTGAATTGATGGAGTATGTCGAACTATGCCACAATTACAGATATTGGATGTGGCTGGTCTAATATACACGCAGTATGTGCATATACAGAGTGTCTACAAATTATTTACATCTAAAAGACAATAATCAAAATAAAGGATTGAGTATGTACATTGACAGAAGGCCAAAAGCATCAGGGAATATTACATGGTTTATAAACAATACAAAACCTAGGTCGACAAATAAACAACCCAATTGTTAATTTAAGGGGCGTGAAGGAAACCATGTTTTCGTGTGTGCCATAATATCAATAGTTGTAGGGGAAGAGTTGTTGATCAATTACAATTTGAATCGAATAGATACAAATGTTGTTACTATGGGAGTGGTAAATATAACATTTCACCAAACTTGTAATTAATGAATGTAATAACTTATGTTTTTGTCAATTAATGTTTTTTGTTAATGTTTCATTTCGATATAAGAAATATAAGGAATATGTTTCATTAAATGAAACCATCCTCTAGGGAACATGTATACCTCATTTTTAATTATGTTTTTTCAAGAGTCTATTGGTTTCATTTCGATATTAATGGTTTCAATATTTTTGTTGCAGGTTGTTGATCGAGGCAAGTCCCTGATGGATGAGAAGATGTAATCATCAGGGAAGTAGGTATACCCCATTGTAATGTAACATCCCTCTCTTGCGCGCACCTGATGCGGATTATTCTTTGAGAACACTTGTGTGCAAGTGATCTGGTTCATTATATGATTGACTGTTTCTCTTATGGATTAGGATGATGTTATGGATATGAGATATGTTATTTTATTATATATGTGTCGACATGCGATATTGACTGGTTTTTCCTGAGTGTGCAGGACTCTTGACAGGCTAGGGATGTTGATGGCATCGATGGACTTCCTTGGACTCCGAGTCGAGTCAGGGAGTGGATTGTTTGTGGTTTGTGTATTTATGTTATTGCATATGTGACATATGATTGGTATATCCTGATGTTGTTTATGGATCGCTGACATTTTTAGTTGATGGATGCAGGCTAGTGATAGCTTTCTAATCAAACTCACACTTGGAGTAAAGGGGTCATGCATGACAACTAGAGATATTCAGGGAGAGGTGTGGCAGCAGCCCTGCCACAACCTACTATCACTCTCGTTGTGGCTCAAACTATAGGTTAACGATTACCTAGTTCAAGATATCCATGATGCCATGAGGGTAGACTGTGATAGTTGCTCATGATGGTTCTAAGGGGTGCGCAATAAGGCAAGGTCATTATTTCTTAGAGGCCCTTAGTCTCTCACAAGGTCACCTGATGGAGTATTGACTCCAAGGGTTTGATGTCTACCAAAATCAGTCAAAAGGCGAGTGGCACCCTTGGAGAAAGTAGTGCACCTTGAAGGGCATGTCATGGTTTTTAAACATTGGTGAGTCAATGAACCTAAGTACCCAGAAAACTATGTATCCTTAGGACCTGGTTAGCCTTAAAATAAATATTGCATGATTAAAATTTAAAAAAAAAATTATTATAAATTTCCCTTAAAAACACTTTTGTTGAGCCTAGTGAATTTAAATCCTAGGTCTAAGTAGGACTTGAGATAAAAAAAAGAAGTAAATGAACCATTAACAAAGGTGGGATGAAGAAAATTCAAACATAAATAATTAATTTAAAAATTTTAATGGAAGATGTAAAATATTTAAAATATTAATTGTTGGCTAAGTACAAACTTGCTAATTCAGAACTTAAACCAAAAAGGGGAAACTTAAATACAAAAGGAATGTCGAACATGGAAGGGAATCTAGCCTAGAGAACTTTCTAATTTCGAACTCAACTAAGCTTTAAGAAAGACATCAGTCATTAAGGGAATGTAAAGGAATAAAGGGACATCGAGGAGCGCTTTTAGGAACACTTTTAGTTGGGTGAGGGAAATTGGCAATTTAATTAAATTAATTAAATCAAATTCTGGTGCAACTAAGGGATTGGGTGACAAGTGTATGGGGGAGAACATTTCCTAATTAATTTTTAATAAAACTAATTTAATGTGAAAATGGAAAAGTCACTGAGAGGAAATCTATAAAAGATAGATAAGAGAAGAGGAATGGATCATTTTTGGCTAGCGTAAGGTTATGCTGTCAAATTTTTACTTGACTGATTTTTCTTGTGGGAGTTGGGATACCCAGCTTGAATAGGAGTGGTAGCTCAACCTTGCGAGGAGATATGGGAGCTAGTTTTTCTTTGGTTGTGTGTGTGGCCCATTTGCAGCTCAGGGGGCTCAGGGGGAAGAAGAGTACCCCTAGCATTGGTTGGGAGGTACATGTGAGGTCTCATCGATTAGCAAGCGAGAGCGAGGAGGATCGCCAACAACCAAAGGACATCAGCAAGCTAGCATCAGTTACGGTATTCCTGCTAAAGATGTTAAGTGTATTAAGATTTAATGTTATGCTTGTATGGTTATGGTCTTCAGTTGATGATTATTGCAATAAGACTCCTTGTGTCTGAATTGCTACTGTAATTGTTGTTGAACGCTTATTATAATCTTAGTTTAAATTCTTAATATGATTGATGATTTTTGCAATAGGACCCTTGCATCTAAATTGCTACTGTATTTGGTTTTGAATACTTATTTTAAATTTTTAATATGATTGAAGAAAAGAACCATTCTACCGATGGACGATCGTTTGGGCTATTGACAATATAAGAATTAAACAAAGTGACTTCTCTTACCAAACCTAAACTAAACTGTTGATTCTTACTCTCTATGAACTCTCCATCAGAAAAGATGACACCCCGACCCGAGAGAAGCAAGAGGACTTCTTAGAAGGTTCTACTTCTAAAAGATCCATCTTACATTTATTATATCTAACTACCCATTTATTATATCTAACTACCATAGTGGGCCTTATTTAATAATATAGTGGACCTATTCCACCTTACATTCAATGGCCTCCACTATTATCATTATGGGCCCTCTTTCCCCCCCCCCACTACCTCTCTAGCTACCTAACATTATTGTTAAGTTCCAAATACTTGAAT
>JASDQU010102695.1:148722-163464 GCA_032191745.1 Picea mariana
CGCTCATCATAAATCGATAGAGGTTGATCAAACCCGTGTCACTCAAGCATCATTTAGTATAGGAGGCCCAACTGAGATAGAGAGATAGAGATAGTGAAAACATGGCCACAAATGTCCACAATGATAGAGGAGGCCCTATCCAACCAGTAGCCCACAACGACCACATCGAGGAGTGGAGGCCCAACTGAGATAGAGAAAAATAGATAGACATAGATAGTGAAAACCCCACAAATATGCACAATTATAGAGGAGGACCTATCAGATCACTATACCACAATGACCACATCGAGGAGTGGAGACAATATTCGAGCTCCAGACATGTCACCAAAAATGGTAATTTCTGTCACCCATTTTTAGCCTCTTAGTATGGTTTGCGCCTCTAAAAAAATGATTTTACACTGGCGTTGGTTAAAGATTGTATAACGCCTTTGAAAAATTGATTTTACTCTTTTTTTAATTGATGATCAGTTTCCTAGTGGTGAGAACGATATACCCATGCCTCAAAACTTCAAAATGCAACGTGTCCAACCTCTGGGGATTAAAATCATTTTCTCACAACTGTAATCTCTCCACCAATCAATCTTCCACACAATGTTAGGTTTCTTTTGTGTGAATGAAATTGTTGGACACAATCTGAGGCTTCTTTTATTGATTTGGAAATGGTTTGATATAGAGTGCTTTGTATCCTCACAACCATAGGGTAATGACTTCTACGAATACATTTTACGCTTTCCAGTCCCCAAGATTCAATGCCAAACACATTTAATCAAAACTTGACTACTATACGATTCTCCAGGTCAACATTTCAATCTCATTTGAATATAAAGGAATATAATAGAAACATAATGCACATAACCTCATTCAATACAACGATTTCATTTGAAATGTAGTAAATAATAAAAAAAATCAAATCGATTTTCAACTTTCAAGTCTTTAATATGATTGTTATGTTACATCAACAAGCTCATATGACTTTAACTATCACTCACAAATTCGATTTGTTCGTTAATGAAGACGTATCCAAGAGTGTTGTTCATTCAGAAATTAACTCCAATTGACACATCCAGTTCACACGGAAGAAGAACCAGTTCACACACAGTTTATGATCTCACAGAGGCATAAAATATCTATTTATTAACTTCAGTTTCACACAGAGAAAAAAAGAATATAGAGTACCTTCTTTTTTTCACACCTTTCTTTTTTCAAGAAGATCTCCACCCCCAAAAAAAACTAACTATCCCAAGAAATGAATCCACGGATGTGAACCAATTACTCCATTCCAAAAAATCAAGAACCTAAATCTATTTTTTTCCTAAATGGTTCTAACTTCCCACGAGTTTATCAAAATCCTATCACTAACCATTCAAACTTTCTTTTAACTAGATGCTCCTAACTACTCTTAACCAAATATTCAAAAACTTTTAAAAATAAACTTTAAAATGTTGTAGCCTTGGCATGTGATCAACCTATCACATTTCTAGGCTCTTGGTTTGACTTGAATAACTCATCATCTTCATGTGCTTGACGTAATGCACCTGCATCACATACTAATTTAGCTACTAATTCTTGAGAAAAAAAACCCATATCTTTCCAACCCTAGATGTTGAAGGAATTTGGTTGACATATTTTGGACCATACAAGCATGGACCAACAAAAAATTATTGGTCCCTTAAGGCCAATGGGATTGTTTACCATATTTTTGCAAAGCAATGTAATGAGCTCATATTGCACACTCATAAATTTGTTCTCTCATGGTCCACCTAGAGAAAAAACGGTGTAGCCTAATGTAGACTTGGTGTCAATATGATTCATGACTCATCCCTTGGCACATAAATTAAAACTCGGTGCTCTTATGTAGCAGTATGATTGTGTATTCCAAGATCCCAAAGTTATCCTAGTGTATTTCTCAATTCAAAAGAATATCAACATTGGAATATGTGAGTGACTATCCCACTTGGCCACTTC
The DNA here is from genome assembly GCA_032191745.1 of Picea mariana. Taxonomy (NCBI): domain Eukaryota; kingdom Viridiplantae; phylum Streptophyta; class Pinopsida; order Pinales; family Pinaceae; genus Picea; species Picea mariana. The sequence continues at coordinate 150,688 of JASDQU010102695.1, forward strand.
TTGAACAAAATTTACCATTCTATAGGAGATAATGATAAAATATATACGCACATAGAGAAAGTTCTTTATTGATAAAAGATGTTAATGATGCTTATGCTAAATGTTAAATTATGAGCTTGATATAATATGCAGATTATTTCTTTAAATTCTTCAACACTTTGATTTCATCTTAATATATTTCAACACTATAGAACTATGTAGATCCACAAGAATAAACATGAACAAAACATATACCCTTGGGAAAACCTATACAGGGAGGAAAATCCCAACAAAAAATATCCTTTTTCTTGCAAAATAATGTATGAATACTTACAAAACATCCACCATGAAATTTTGCTCTTAAATGAGCTTGCCAAGACGACTTAGAACATATTGTATGACTTGTAGAACACTGAGAAACCTTCCTATTACTCTCTCTCCCTCACACTACATAACACAATGAATGGAATGAGGGTCGACCTCTTCATATAAAGGAGTGGAGAGGTACAGGGGAGTGTGCTCAAATTATAAGTTTGATTGCATGCTTTTCATAACTCAGTTGTACACTTTAGTTCGAATTTAGAACTTGAATTTACACTTTAGTTATGCAACTTTATGAAACTATAATGCATTATAGAGGAAAAAATCCATATTGACCCCAAAATACCTTACAATAGTCATGATATCATGGTAACAACAAAATCACACAATGAACAATAACCAAACCACATATACCCCACTAACATCTAAGACACAATCAAACAATAACCAACAAACAACCAAAATCCAATTATTAACAACCCTTCCAAGTCCAAACCTTTACATTAAAAAGTTGCACCTAAGGGAGAGAATATACATTCAAACTATGAAGAGTCATTAACCTTCTTCTAGTCTTGTCTTGATGGACTTGATGTTACATGCTTCTACTCTAGCTAGGTATTTTCATCCTTTCATCACTTCATCCTTGGTTACCTATAATCCTACCTACTATTTCAGTTCCAATCTCCCCTTAGTGTTGATGCTCCTTAATTCTCCTAACAGTATCTACTTTGTGTGGTGTGGCTTTATATGTCCTATTTACTAAGAATGTTTCATTCTATCCTTTCTACTACCACAACATGCTTGTATTCAAAATTCATAATGATGAGTACAAAAATCCCTGAACAAACTAGTTGACTCACCCTCTAGTCATTTTACACCACATTTACTTCACTTCACATCTTCTCAGATCCTTTCCAAATGATGGGCCCAACTTTGGGACCCAAAAGTTTTTTTTTTTAAGTCTCCCCTTTGCAGGGCTCAAGGGTCCACGGGCTCATGGAGAATTTCCTCCTTCCTCTCTGGTGTCATTCCAACATTGAATGTTCCTATGTTAGTTGTTCATGTTTCTCTCCTTTTATATAAATTAGTAGTACTTTGATTATCTCTTGGAGTTTAGCTATCCATTTTCCATTTTGGTGCATATGCATGAATCACTTCTCACCAATTCTTGGGCTCTTATATTGTTCTTCAAGTTCTCAATCTACATAATGAATTAAGAAGTGGGTGATGGTAGATTATATAGACTATACATTGAGTAATGGAGATTTAGGTGTCATTAATTTGAAAAAGTGTTCATATCTTTCCATAAATTTCAAAAGCAACCATATCTTTCCCAAAATTTTGAAAAAGTAATTGGATGGTGTTGAAATCAAAACATTTTTTGAGTGCATCTACTATAGGATTACCATCATTACTCGAAGGAACAATGTCATTAAATAAACCCAAATGATGGCATAACGTAACTTTCCAAACTATCAACTTCATCCCTATTACTTACCCCTTTATCCCCGATGCCCATCATTTCAACTTTTATGACTTGATGTGATTATTAAATTCATACGGTTATCATTAACATTGACCCACAAATATGGACAAGACCTTTTAGCTTTTATGGATACCACCATAGCTCTATAGTGTGACAATGCAACTTAAAGAACTTATCTTTACATGACTTGACTATTTTGAATGAGAATTCCCCTATCCCCCTGACTACAAAGGCGGATCTTAATTGATCCAGGTGGATATTGGTGGCCACCCACCTATTCCAACTGACTCATCTTGATAGTTTTTAGTTTAGCACATTTCTGTGTAATGATGACATTTATTTGTAATTGTGGGTTCTGCACTTTTGGGGATATCCTGAAGCCCTACATAGAATCCAAGTGGATATTGGTGGCCTCCCACCTATTCCAACTGTCTTATTTTGGAAGATTTCATGTCACTACATCTTTATGTACTTCCAGGGTCTTTTGGGGGCCCTAAATAGTGTTTTTTTTTTATTTCCATAGTCAAATTGTAAATGGAGTTAGAATTTGAAGGAATAATGTGTATTTCTCAAAAAGACCTTTCCAATAGGCTATAACATGCCTAAAACGGAGGTCGTATGAAAAAGTTACGACCCTGAGAAGTTGAGGTACCAACTTACCCATCATGGCCCACATAACTTTTGGTGTTTCATCTCCTAGGGTTAGGTTTTTGAATGTATAGGGTTTTGGAATTCATGATTAATGTTAGGAATGCCTATGGATCCTCATTGTAATCATTCTGCTTAGATGAATGCGCGCAACAGCCACGTCTCTTCTCAGAGATAGCTACCAATATTCGAGCAAGTTGTTTTTAGTTCTATAGTTTTACAATTTCAACCTATTTTCTTTATTCAATAGAAGTTATTGTTCATTTGATATCATTTGTTCTCTGTATCTTTGTGTTATTTTATTCAATATTTTATTCATTTCGTTCCACTCATAAATCTGGATCATTAATTCCCATGAATATTGAAAGAAACTTACAAATTCAAATGATTTATTCTTGACTCAATTAACTCAATACTTCCTTAACCACAAGGTTGCATTTTATTAAATTAATACAACTACATTGACTATTCCTTTCATAGGACCTATCCTTATTGAATTAACTATGAAATCATAAGCAATAATAATGTGTAGCTCCTTTTCAAGAGATTCCCAACTTAGTTTTGAGGAGGAGTGAAAGGTTTCAGGTGAGCACCATTCACCCATCCCTTCTTAATTGTTCTATCAAGATAATCCAACTTTACTACTCTCGAATTCCATATGGTTATGAATAAGAAAGGTCCTATCCAATGCATTTACAACTTACTGGGTTTATTGAGGTACCTACTATTGTATAGCAATACCAAGTCACTTTTCCTATATATGCTACTACTCACTGCTTATATATAATGATGTATACCAACATAGTATACGCACATGTGTTTCCCTATAATATTTCACCCTCATGCTGCAACACATCATATGATGAATGAGGGTTAACCTCTGTTTATAAAGGTGTAGAGATGTGAAGGAAGAGGGCTCAAATTAGAAGCTTGAATGCATGCGTTCCGTAACTTGACTTTACATTTCAGAAATAGATCTTAGACATGCGACTTCACTTAGTTCAAAATTAGAACTTTACTTGAGACTTCAGTTACAACTCGCCCTTGAATTGGAAATGCAAGTGAACTAACTCAGCATGCACATGACATGCATGCCATTCATGCAACATGAAACTATGCAAATTTTGCAACTTTATGCAACTATGAAACTTATGCAACTTTATGCAACTATGTGCAACTATGCAACTTTATGCAACTTATGCAACTTTATGCAACTTTATGCAACTCGATTTTTACAACTTGACCTTTTACAACTTGATTTTAACAACTCATTCAACTTGACTCTTATACATGGCAATTGTAATTTCTTCATGGTGGATAGTGTTACACGTGCTCATAGGGATTTTACGTTCAACCTAACTTTTTCTTGAGACTTCAGTTACAACTCTCCCTTGACTTGACAATGCATGCGGACTAACTCAAAATGCACATGACATGCATGCAACATGCAACGATGCAACTTTATGAAACTATGCAACTATGCAACTTATGCAAATTTATGCAACTATGTGAAACTATGTAACTTATGCAACTTTATGCAACCCAACTTTTACAACTTGACCTGTACAAAAAGATGTCCATCCATGAATCTCTTCATTAGTGTTAGAAATTCTCCTACTACTCAATGAGTCACAAGCAACCCCACCCTAGCCATCCTCAAAATACAAAGCATACTGCATCACCCACCCACCAACTCAATCCTCTTAGTGTTACATGTGCCAACGAACCAGATCAATACATTTACATCATTTGTGATATCAAGAAGATTGTTTGTTTCTAGCTCATAGGAAATTTACGTTCAACCTAACTTTTGCTTGAGACTTGACTTGAGACTTCAGTTAGAACTCACCCTTGACTTGGCAATGCATGCGAACTAACTCAACATTCACATGACATGCATGCATGCAATGCATGTCATGCATGCAACATGCAAGTATGCAACTTTATGCAACTATGCAACTTTATGCAACTATGTGCAACTTTATGCAACTATGTGCAACTATGCAATTTTATGCAACCATGCAAATTATGCAACTTGTTGGGGAGAGGTGTTCCACCCATACACATGACCTTTTCCTTTGTCAATATGACTGCCTAACACATTCATGAATAGATCCAACACTAGATTAAATATCTCAACTATTATTGTTGATGCTCTCCACATGACTAAGATATCATCAACAAAATGCGAACAATTGATTTCTTTAGCTCCTTCGACTATTGAAAATCCATGTAAGTTTTCAACTATTTGCTCTTGATCTAATCTTCTACCTAAGGAATCCACCGTTATGATGTAGAGTGGTGACAACGAGCTACCCATCGACTTACCATTAAATTGAAGTTAATTCACGAAACAAAAGTCTATCTAGACTTGGGGAACTTACTAAAAAATTTAAATTATCATGTCGACAAGGCTACTATTCAGTTCTACTACTTTACATATCAAAACCTTGTAAAACATTTAGGGACTCAAAAATGAAAAAATATTAGGTAGGTCATTCAATTTTGGGCACACAAACATATTAAAATAGGTTGCAAACTTATGAAAAACTAGCTAGTTCCTCACATGTGTAGAGGAACTAATCTCTAAAATAAGCCTTAAATTGCTAATGCACCGAGGAGAAAGATGAGATGAGGTATTCATGGGAGAGTGAGAGGATTTCTTAATGAATCATATTTCTGAATCAAGATATTGTTGTATCATTCTACAAATGTTTGTTAACTATTTCTCTCATTCGATGGAGTGCGGGTACAACAAAACATGTATTTTTCATATCTTTCCTCCTCGAACGAGGGAATTTCAGGAAGACTAGAGGATAGTGAGGCATATAGTACACCTAAAAGAGGGATATCAACTAGATGTTAAAATATTAGAAGAAAATTCCATAAACGAATGGAATTTTTTCTTACGGAAGGGGGGTCATGTTCTTATGATGATGAGACCATATGAGACATTGAGGTTCCCTTGAGGTACAAAAATATAGTGAAACAATGGGTACCCAAGGATGTTCCTCATCTAAACATGGATTTTTTTGTGAAAGACAGGATATTTCGGATTGCACCATCATCATTACATAGTTTGGGGTTGTTTTGCATGAATGGCATAAAGGTGGGTTACGAAAAATGTATTGAATTGATGGAGTATGTCGAACTATGCTACAATTACAGATATTGGATGTGGCTAGTCCAATATACACATAGTATGTGCATATATAGAGTGTCTACAAATTATTTACAGCTAAAAGACAATAATCAAAATAAAGGATTGAGTATGTACATTGACAGAAGGCTAAAAGCATCAGGGAATATTGCATGGTTTATAAACAGTACAAAACCTAGGTCGACAAATAAACAACCCAATTGTGTATTTAAGGGGTGTGAAGGAAACCATGTTTTCATGTGTGTCATAAAATCAATAGTTGCATGGGAAGAGTTGTTGATTAATTACAATTTGAATCGAATATATACAAATGTTGTTACTATGGGAGTGGTAAATATAACATTTCACCAAACTTGTAATAAATGAATGTAATAACTTATGTTTTTGTTAATTAATGTTTTTGGTTAATGTTTCATTTCGATATAAGAAATATAAGGAATATGTTTCATTAAATGAAACCATCCTCTAGGGAACATGTATACCTCATTTTTAATTATGTTTTTTCAAGAGTCTATTGGTTTCATTTCGATATTAATGGTTTCAATAATTTTGTTGGAGGTTGTTGATCGTGGAAAGTCCCTGATGGATGAGATGATGTAGTCATCGGGGAAGTAGGTATACCCCATTGTAATGTAACAACCCTCTCTTGCGCGCACCTGATGTGGCTTATTCTTTGAGGACACTTGTGTGCAAGTGATCTGATTCATTATGTGATTGACTATTTCGCTTATGGATTAGGATGATGTTAGGGATATGAGATATGTTATTTTATTATATATGTGTCAACAAATGTTATTGACTGGTTTGTCCTGAGTGTGCAAGACTCTTGACAGGCTGGGGATGTCGATGGCATCAATGGACCTCCTTGGACTCTGGGTCGAGTCAAGGAGTGGACTATTTGTGGTTTGTGTATTTTTGTTATTGCATATGTGACATATGACTGGTATATTATGATGTTGTTTATGGATCGTTGACATTTTTAGTTGATGGATGCAGGCCGATAGCTTGCTAATCAGACGCACAATTGGAGTAAAGGGGTCACGCATGACAACCATAGATATTGAGGGAGAGGTGTGGCAGCAACCTTGCCACAACCTACTAGCACTCCCATCGTGGCTCGAACTGTAGGTTAACGATTACCTAGTTCGGGAAATCCACGATGCCATGAGGGTAGACTATGATAGTCTCTCATGATGGTTCTAAGGGGCACGCAATAAGGCATGGTCCTTATTCCTTAGAGGCCCTTAGTCTCCCACAAGGTCACTTGACGAAGTATTGAATCCAAGGGTTTGACGTCTACCAAAATTAGTCAAAAGGCGAGTGGCACCCTTGGAGCATGTAGTGCGTCTTGAAGGGCATGTAACAGTTTTTAAACATTGGTGAGTCAATGAACCTAAGTACCCAAAAAACTATGTCTCCTTAGGACCTAGTCAACCTTAAAATAAATATTGCATGAGTAAAGTTAAAAAAAAAAAATTATTATAAATTTCCCTTAAAAACACTTTTGTCGAGCCTAGTGAATTTAAATCCTAGGTTTAAGTAGGAATTGAGATAAAAAAAAAAGTAAATGAACCATTAACAAAAGAGGGATGAAGAAAATTCAAACATAAATAATTAATTTAAAAATTTTAATGGAGGATGCAAAATATTTAAAAGATTAATTGTTGGCTAAGTATAAACTTGTTAATTTAGAACTTAGACCAAAAAGGGGAAAATTAAAGACAAAGGAATGTGGAACATAGAAGGGAATCTAGCCTAGAGAACTTTCTAATTTCGAACTCAACTAAGCTTTAAGAAAGACGTTAGTCATTAAGGAAATGTAAGGGAGGAGCACTTTTAAGAACGCTTTTAGGTGGGTGAGGTAAATTGGCAATTTAATTAAATTAATTAAATCAATTTCTAGTGCAACTAATGGATTGGGTGACAAGTGTATGGGGGAGAATATTTCCTAATTAATTTTTAATAAAACTAATTTAATGTGCAAATGGAAAGGTCACTAAGAGGAAATCTATAAAAGATAGGGAAGAGAAGAGGAATGGATGACTTTTGGCTAGCGTAAGGTTATGTTATCGGATTTTTATTTGACTGATTTTTCTTGTGGGAGTTGGGATACCCATCTCGGATAGGAGTGGTAGCTCGACCTTGCAAGGCGATCTGGGAGCTAGTTTTTCTTTGGTTGTGTGTGTGGCCCCTTTGTGGCTTAGGGGGCTCAGGGGGAAGAAGAGTACCCCTAGCATTGGCTAGGAGGTACTGGTGAGGTCTCATCGATTAGCAAGCGAGAGCAAGGAGGATCACCAACAGCCGAAGGACATCAGCAAGCCAGTGTTGGTTATGGTATTGTTGCTAAAGATGTTAAGTGTATTAATATTTAATGTCATGTTTGTGTGGTTATGGTGTCCAGTTAATGATTATTGCAATAAGACTCCTTGTGTTTGAATTGGTACTGCAATTGTTGTTGAACGCTTATTATAATCTTAGTTTAAATTCTTAATATGATTGATGATTTTTGAAATAGGATCCTTGCGTCTGAATTGCTACTGTATTTGGTTTTGAATGCTTATTATAAATTTCAGTTTAAATTTTTAATATGATTAAAGAAAAGAACCATTCTACCGATGGATGATCATTTGGGATATTGACAGTATAATAATTAAACAGAGTGACTTCTCTTACTGAACCTAAACTGAACCACTTATTCTTACTCTCTACAAACTCTCCATCAGAAAAGATGACACCCCGACCCAAGAGAAGCAAGAGGATTTCTTAGAAGGTTCTACTTCTAGAAGATTCATCTTACATTTATTATATCTAATTACCCATTTATTATATCTAACTACCATAGTAGGCCTTATTTAATAATATAGTGGACCTAGTCCATATTACATTCAATGGTCTCCATTATTATCATTATGGGCCCTCTACCCCCCCGCTACCTCTCTAGCTACCTAACATTATTATTAAGTTCCAAATACTTGAATACAAAATACCACAATAGTACCAAAGATATATTAATACAATCACCACACAAGATATATGAAACAATATACAAAACCACACTTTATTATATCAAAACCCTTGAGGTAGGACAACACCATATAATGGATCCTATTATGGAAGGGATTCTCTCATGTTCACTTGCCTCTTCGAGGGGGAATCTTCCTATTGAGCTACCGCTCCAAATACAACAATTCTCTTCATGTCCCATTACATTGCTTGAACCCCTTTATATAGTGCTACCATCACTTAAGAACATTCTAGAGAAGGAATCTTCTAGAAGTATAACCTTCTAAGAAGGCATCTTACATGTATTATATCTAACTACCCATTTATTATATCTAACTACCATAGTAGACCTTATTTAATAATATAGTGGACCTAGTCCTCCTTACATTGAATGGTCTCCACTATTATCACTATGGGCCCTTTGGGACCCCACTACTACCTCTCTAGCTACCTAACATTCCATCCCCCTTATGAAAGCGTTGTCCTCAACGCTTGTTGTACAACCATATACCAGGGTCCCATGGATAATTTTGGAATGCTGAAGAAGACTGGAGAACCAAGGTCCCATGTAGAAAGGAAAGCCATCATGTTGAAGTAGTCCAACCACCATTGTAAGCCTGGGTCCCATGTCCAAGTTCTCATGTGAACTCCCCATGGAAGATTTTGGAACCCAATAACCAACTCAAAATGATGCTCCAAAGACTGACACCTATCATGTGGATCTAAATAAGAAGAACCATCCACATAGTGGAAAATGGTCGTAGTAGAATATGGAAGGAATAATACCACTGTAGAATATGCAAGATGGACACTGGTAATAATCATTGGCTCTCAATTTGTCACATTTATGCTCTCTACAGGAGGTGGATTAGAGTCATCAAATAAAATATGAAATTGGTTTTCATCCTAGAAATGACAACTATCCATATACCAATCATCGCAATCGACCTCCAAATCATACCAAACATATATTTCTTGATTATATTCATCCCTGATGTCTGTCATAAGAAATATCTCTTGCATGTTATCCAATGAATCTTGAATACTACAAAAAATATCATTGAGGTCGTTTGTGAGGCCATCTACAAAGTCATCCAATGTGGCATTCAATGTGGCATTCAATGTGTCATACAATTGGGATTTGAATTTTTCAGTTATTTGTAGAATTTCTTTGAGGGTTTGAGAGGAAATAGCCATTTGAGCACCCTATTAAAAGTTATGAACTCTGTATTCTTTCCGCCATCATGAAAAAAACCCAAAAAATAGAACAATAAATTACTGCAGAAAATCACGGCTTTTTCCGGAAAAAAACCCTGAAAAAACTATTGAATTTAAAATGCTCATAAATTTACTTCCCGGACTCTGTTTTGACTGATTTTTTTTTTTGAATTTGGGTATTTTTACGAGAGGAATTCAAATACCAATTTTTTTTTCCAAATTCATCTCATAAATATTCATATCTGAACCTGAAGTGCACCACCCTCTTTTTCTTCCCTAGAAAAAATCTGCAAAAAAGAGAAAAAAATTCTTCCCTTCTTTGGCCAAGAAAAGTTCTTTGATTCCAATTGTTAAGTTCCAAATACCTGAATACAAAATACCACAATAGTACCAAAGATATCTGAATACAATCACCACACAAGATATATTAAACAATATAGAAAACCATCACTTTATTATATCAAAACCCTTGAGGTAGGGCAACACCATACAATGGATCCTATTATGGAAGGGATCCTCTCATGTTCACTTGTCTCTTCGAGGGGGAATCCTCCTATTGAGCTACCGCTCCAAATACAATAATTCTCTTCACGTCCCATTACATTAATTGAACCCCTTTATATAGTTCTACCATCACCTAAGAACATTCTAGAGGAGGAATCTTCTAGAAGTAGAATCTTCTAAGAAGCCATCTTACATTTATTATATCTAACTACCATAGTGGGACTTATTTAATAATATAGTGGACCTAGTCCACCTTACATTGAATGGCCTCCACTATTATCACTATGGTCACTCTGGGCCCCCACTACTACCTCTCTAGCTACCTAACAAATGGTCAGCCTTGAGTGGTATCAATGTAGGTTGTTTTCAATTGGGTATAGCCTAAGTGGTTATGGAATGGGATGTTATCCTCCCCACCCAGGTTCTATTCCCACAAAGTGACATGTTGATCTCCTAATGAGTATATTGTTGTAATTAAATTGATCCATGAATAATCTAGGGTTTACCTTGGATACCATTCTCGAAATGAGGGGGAGTAACTGGGAGTTTTCCTCGGGCAATGTTACATAGAAAACAAAATCAATGCAGGTTGTTGAGGAATATTTTCCCATGCATATTAAGCTAATTGTATCCATGCTTGGAATATTGCCCCCCCGTCATGAATGTCTACAACCTATATACAATATCTTTGGAAAAGAGTTAGTTCTATCTCAATTGTAAGTAAATATTGTCAACAAGTTTGATGTATATCAAGATAATTTACATGTTCTTCATCATCCTCATTGCCACTATAGTCTTAATTATGGATAGAACTAGGATACCAATTTTGAATATAATTTGAGAGAAATGTGTCCTCATATGTCTCTTTTATAGCTAAGGTAGTTTCAATGGTGAGGATTGGGTGTATTATGTTATTAAACATGTATTCATCTTCTTCTTGTCCTATCCATAGTGGTGTTTCCATGTCAATAAAAGATTTTGCAAGGGGATAAATGGTAAGTATTTTATGTGATTAACAATTTGTAATTATCATATCCCATGTTATATATCCTATATATGGATCTAGTATGGCTAAATATGTTCTACCAAGTATGAGTGGACATCCATTAAGTTTTCTCTTTCTTTGCGGAACTATAAAGCATGTTAGATATTCCCATGAATCAATTGAAACTATGATATCTTCTAACACTCCCTTTGGGATGACTATAGATAAATCTTCAAATTGAAGGACAATGGATGTGTGCCTTAATAACTCTTTCAAGTTTAACCCAAACATTGTGGCCTTAATCATCACATTGATTGCTACCCCTAAATCTTTCAAGGTGTTCTAGATCAAGCTTTTATTGATGTATGCATCTACCACATGTCTTCCGGGATGGAATACTTAAGAGTGGTGAATTTTCCTAACACAAGGTCAACAAGTTGTCTTATAAAATTGATGGTAGGGGATATTTTTTATTTCTCTCGTGTCTCTTTATGCAGAGTCCCTTGATAATTTTGTTTTAAATAGGGACATCTTTAATAGCTTGAAGAAGAGAGATTTTCACAAATAGAGTTTTTAGTTCTCCTAGAAGTTCACTTTATGAATGGGCGGTGGGGGTTTCTCTAGATAAGGTGGGGGTTTCTGTGGAGAGGGCTATTGGGTTGTATCTTGGATTTCTTACTCTTCATGGGTTCTATATTATATAGATTCAATAATAAAAGGAGGTAAAGGAGTTGTTACCACCATTCCTGAATGGAGATTTAACTCATTTAAATCCAATGAATTTTATGAGTAGGTTGGATAGTTTGTCATCTCATTATTATAGACTAGTTGAACCTGTCTATTATGGGGTTTGGTTGTATTTTGGCATGAATTTGTGAATGTTTAATGATCTAATGGGTAGTATTTTGTGTAGGAGGTGGCAACAAAACTTATTGTTGTCCTTGAGGTCTCCAATATTGTGGAGGGTTAGGACATTGGCCTTGAGACTGTTGTGAAGGATGAAATGGAAAATATTAAGATTGAGGATACTTCCATTGGTGTGGCAACTGATTTTTCATTTTCTAGTTTGGTTGGATAGGTGTTATTGGATAAATCCGTAGGTGTGGACACTAACCGATCTCCCTAGATCCACTTGGATCTAGAACAAAGCAAGACAGAACATGACTCTTTCCCTAGAGTTTGACTATTGAATTAAATAAAAGGCAAGAACAAATGGCATACCTTATTATCGCTTCCTATGGTCTTTGTTGCTCCCATTTCGCTCCAGTTCTCTTGTGAAGTCAAGATCAAGACAACAAAAACCAACCAAAGTGAAGAAAGCACAATCTATTCAACAGTCAATCTATGTATATGATCAAGGAATTATACAATAAAGTGGAAATAGCTTTATGGGAAAGGGACATATTACTGTATCATATTAATGGAAAGTAAAGATTACAACCTGAGCCTTGATGTCGCAAACTTCCTTTCGAT
>JASDQU010102695.1:163514-175523 GCA_032191745.1 Picea mariana
CATATTACTGTATCATATTAATGGAAAGTAAAGATTACAACCTGAGCCTTGATGTCGCAAACTTCCTTTCGATGACCCTTGGTTCTGACACACACACTTGCTCACTTGCATGAAGAAAATCAAAATCCTTATGATATTCTTGCTGGAGTTTTCTAGCCTGTTGTTCAAGCTTCAATCCTTCACACAATTCTTTCACTAAATCTCCAATGAATCTTTCTTAACCTTGCTTAACCTTTTCCATGAGAATTCCCTCAATATATAAGATAGAATGAATTAGTTACTTGGATAAGAGTGATCCCAAAATATCAGGGAATCCAGTACTAGGATAACCATTCGAATGCCATCTCATCCTTCTAGAAGATTCCCTTCTAGAAGCATCGAGAATTCATCGTTTTCCTTGCTTTAGAAAGAGTTCACACCCTAACAATTCAACATAGTGCGAACTTCTTGCACCCTGGCTTAAGGTATCCTGCGAGAATCGTGAATTCTCGCAGGCAAATATACTAGCAGCCTATGAACCTCCTTCAAAAATGATATTTCTGGAAAGAGAAGAAAGTAACTTTTCTCAGGAGAAAGTTCTTATGAAGAGCCTGAGTACACCATCATCAATACATCATCATGATGACCAAAATCATGGGTAACAGAATGCCCCCCAAATTATGAGTGTTGGAACCAGTGACAGCCGATAGACTTTGTAAGCTGCATGTGTGTGTCGAGAACTAGGAGCATACCTAATCAAAAACCTGCGAACAACCAAGCATCTGCAGAATATCATATATATCAATTCTGAGGTAGGCATTCCCATACTCAGATCATAGACGGATAACATTGTAGACCTGGGTCATGGCCACTAATCATACACTGTGGATCCATGCCGTCAAAATATAGCATAGCCACGCGGAATACACTGTGGATCTATGCGAAAAATTTCAAATCAAGACGACATAGCCACGATACATACATAGTGGATCTATGTGTCGCAAATTATACATACTTCATCACAATCTGGATCACAAAGATGATATCCAGGGTCTTCAATCTTTTCGCCCGAAGTACGAATCTAACCATGTGATTACATGTGTTGAAGTTGAACATGATAGAAACCACTTGATTACCGGTCACTGATGAAACTATTAACAAGTGCGAGGGAAGTCACCATTGATGTCAATGACTCCCAAGGTACATAGTACAATCCATCGAGTGTGAATAAATGAGTTGAAGTCGAACATCTGATGAAATCTTTCGATCAGGGGTCAATGATGTAAACCCACTGTCGAAAGCGAGGAAACCTGCCATTGAGGCATGCAAGCTCCAAGGTACCAAATAATTTCTAAGTCTTGATTTCGGATAATGAGCTGAAGTCGACGAAACAAAACTCGTCACAAGAGGGCCTTGATGTATCCCCCATCAATGACACAAAATAAGTAGTATATTTTGAAGTTGGAACAGAGTATGATGTGAATTGGACTGGACACAAGGAAGGCCGATATGGAGAGAATGGATAACTGCAGATAGCCGACTCAATATAGGTTTCAGATGGACTTCTCTTGAACATAGACACGACCAATGATTTGGAAGTATTGACTCAAAGATGACACAGGGAATGACCTTGTAATCAATCAAATGAGAGACAAATGGATTTCCCAAAACGGCTTCAAATGATGAATAGGGGGTGTCATGTTCAAGAGCAACACTTACTGCCAATCAATACGATGATGAAAACATATCCCTTTCCCAAATTTTCCCCCACCATTTCTGGCAAGTACCGCTTTATTTTTACGCAAGCTTGGGGAGGATAACATATGCTTGTTGATGTAATCTCATCCTTCGGATGAGTCCCTCGAAGTATGTTTAACGAACCCTAAGAAGGAGTGGTTCGGTCCCATCACGGGTCTGTCAATGTTTGTTTAATGAGTCTAGAGATAGAAAACTCGAAGGTTTTTCAAGATTATAGAGTTTGGAAAAACACTTAAAAGAGAACTCTCTCAGTTCCTTTTTTGTAAAATAGTCTGGATGAGACCAAAAAAGAGATAAATTATCGTTCACTAGACACATACTTCAAATACTTTATCGAGCGTGAAAATAGTAAGGTCGCTCAGTGATCTTTTCATGTTTAGAGAGTCTGAAAAGATCTTAAAGAGGACTCTAGGGGTTTCCTTTTTCATATAACCTTGTTGATCCCGAAAAAGTGATAAAAGTATGCTCGATCATGTTCTCATGTATTTACGAGCGCAAGAACGGACAAAAACGACGCTTGGGGTTTTATGTAAAAACCATAAAAACAATCAAAAGCACGCCATAACGAAGAAAAATATGACCATATCCCCGTATTTGATCATCAAAATCATCACGCCTGCAAGATTTACACTCAACATGACATTAGGGATTAGGGTTTAGTCGATAAATAATCATAAAAACCCAAAATGATATAGTAAAAGTAAATAAAATGAGTAAATACTCTTTTTTACCACACCAATTTACATTTCCACTATTGAGCTCAAAAACCCCTCTTTTACCCTCCAAGTTTGGCATCAATTTGCGGGAGCTACGAGAGACCATTCAGCGAGCCGTCTGCGAAATTAAGGTAAGCTCTTCGTCCTTGACATTTTCATGGTTTAAATTTGTCATTTCATTGGTTAAATTTGCATTTTTGAGTTGATTTTCCAAACCCTATGTGTGCGTTGTCATTCTCGTAGGCAGGCTATACGGGGCCTGCGAGAATGATGCATTCTCATAGGTGAGCCTTAAGCCACCTGCGAGGTTCTCGCACTGTGCACACAGGGCACCTGCGAGAACTGCAAAGCCCAAAAAGTTTTTAAATTTTTAGCCAATGAAAGATATCCAAAGCATGAAAAAAGTTATTAATCCTCTTATTGTGTTCCTTATGCAGATAATTGGCCATCAACATGGTTCTCGAGTGGTGCGAAAGGGAACATGAAGAGGACAATGCAATGGCCGAAAATCATCCTCCTACCATAGCTTCTTTGCGAGACTGTGGGCTCTTGAAGTACTTTCGCATCCCGGGCATGAGGGCCCAGGTCAAACTTTTAGAGTACTTGGTGTGTATGTGGGACCCAGATCAGTAGGTGTTTCGTGTGGGGGTCCACGCACTGTCCTTAGACATTGAGGACATTTACTTTTTGACCGGATTGTCTCGACGAGGGTACTATGTGAGTCTGACCGGTAGTAGAGGTGGTGGGCTACCAATGAGTGAGTATTGCCGCATACATTGCGTTCTTGAGGCTGAGAGAAAGAAAGGAAAGGTAACGATTTGGGGGATACAATATTTGACCCTCCGCACTATCCTATTCACTATAGCTCGGATGGTTAGGAGTTCTGCTCCTCATATGGAATTACATAGTTACTTCCAGTATGCTATTGAGTTTACTGAGCCTCGAGTGTTCAACTGGGAAGATGTTGTGTTGCGCAGTATAAAAAAACAATTGACCAAGTGCAGATGTGGCAACCTAAATCAATTCGGGTATGGATCTTTGCTGGTATCCTTCTTCCTTGAGCGGGTCCCATTACTGAGGCTACAGGTGGAATGGAATTTACCGGCTCCCAGGGATCCATGGATGCTGAGATGGTGTCGGCTCATGGCCCGGCACGTAGCAGGACCGATCATCAAATATGATGATACTTTCTTTGATTGGCTTCAACCACAGATGTTGATGGTTGATGACTATGCTTATGCTGGGCTGGATTTCCGAGGAGATCCAGATCTGGCATTTCCAGAGGATGCTCAGTGGAGAGATCTTGGTAAGAAGTACACACATTTTTTCTTTTTAAATGTTTTTTAATTTTTTATCATATTTAAATGTTTTTGTTTTATATGTTTGTCTAAAGACTAATACAAAATATTTTGTTGATAACACAGATGTTGGACCTTACAGACCTCCCGGCACTTCTCCCATCCAGCGGCGAGGAGAGGTAGCGGCAGCACCACAGTATGCTGAGGATTATCAAGTGGTGGAATAGAATCTAGAGGGATTAACTGCATACATTCCAGATATGACTTTGGAAGAGGTTCCACGACGCGATCAGTGTCACACTGTAGGGGTATCAACATCTATGAGTCGACTGCTCCATAGGGTTGCTAGGGCAGTCGTTTGTTACCGTGAACGTCATCCATGATGTCACTTTGTAGAATCTATAAGCTTCAATTTTGACATTTTGGTCTTCGGACAAAATTTTTGTAAAAAACTCTTTTATACCGTTATATATACAGACGGATTCTATCGGTTTACTTTATATTGTGTGAATTTCGATGTGTTTGATTTATAAATGATTCAAATGTTTGTCCAATACATAATTAGCCAATGCATCTGTTAATGTATTTAGACATCTAGGAATATGTTGATATTCAATGTGATCAAAATAACGTTCCAAGAGGAAAATTCGCAAATACACCCGTAACAAAGTAGGGCTTCGAATAGAGTAAATATTACTTAACTGTAGTACTACAAGCTGCGAGTCAAGTCGCACAACCAAATGACAAATTCTGAGCGAGATAGCATCAACCAATAGTTCAATAACGACGCTATACTCTGCAATGTTGTTGGTTGCACGGGCGAGGCACACACCTCGTAAAGATACAAGTTCGTTTGTTGGGGTATAGATTACCCATGCAGCGGAAGCAAGGTTTCGAGTACTATGGCTAGCACCATCAGTGAAGCCAATATAGGGTAGTGAAGACTCTGACATCTGGAAATCAAACACAACGTCACATAAAGGTAGAGACCAGATAACGACAAAAGAAAACTGTAGTAACACACACAAAGTATGATACATTAAAATACAAGTACTTGTGCACAGATGATTTATGCATAGTACTTCTTCAAGTACAACCCATTCCTGGGCTCACTCAAAGGGATACCATCGTAATCTACCAACTCATATGCTCTTTTTTCCAAAACTCGATGAACAATATAAGGACCTCGCCACATGGGTTCGAATTTCCTAGCTCCTAACACATCTCGATCCTGTTCATAAAGAAGAACGAGATCACCTTCGAAAAAAATGTGAGGTTTGACATGCTTGTCGTATTGGGCCTTGACACATTTCTTCTAGGCTTCTATGACTAGGGTGGTGTCACGTCGAGTTTCATCTAATCGCAAAAGATACAATAGACGTTCTTCTTCAGCATAAGCGTTGGGTAGGAGTTCAACAGCTAGCTTCAGAGAGGGTATCTCGCATTCTATAGGAAGAATGGCTTCCACACCATAGACTAACCAAAAAGGCGTAAACCCAGTAGCGGGCTTGACAGATGTCTAGTATGCCCACAATGCCGAGAACAACATTGTGTGCCAACTTGTTTTATGAATCCCTATCATCCGTCGAAGCATAGTTATGAGAACTTTGTTGATTGCTTCGACCTGGCCATTGGCTTGTGGATAATAGGGCGTTGAGTTATCATGACGAAGACCCAACTTCTCCGTAAGTTCAGACATCATAAAATTCCAAAAGTGGATACCATGATCAGTGACGATAGCTTGGGGAACACCAAAACGAGCTATGACATGATTAAAAAGAAACAAGGTTGCAGTCTTTCCAGTATTATTGAATGTCAGCATCGCCTCGGCCCATTTTGTAAAGTAATCAATGGCTACAATGATGTAACCATGCCCCCCAGCCGAGTGAGGGTGACATGTCATGAAATCGATGCCCCATTTCGCAAAAGGACCAACTGAGACCACAGGATGAAGAGGAGCAAGATGTGACCAAATTTTCTGATTGTAGGTCTGGCAGGCATGGCATTTCTGAACGGTAGTAATGCATTCGTTAAACAAAGAAGGCCAAAAATACCCTGTGCGTAAGATCTTCTGGGCAGTGGCATACCCAGACATATGACCACCACATGTTCTGGAATGGCAGTCATTCAGAGCTTTCTTGTCTTCGTTGAATGTTAGACAACGTCGAAAAACAGAGTCAATTCCTCGACGGTAAAGAGTATCCCCGAGGATAATGTATTAACGAGCTTGATAGCGTATGCGACGTCGTTCGGTACTAGACAAAGCAGGTTGGAAAGTCTGGGTTTGGAGATATATAATGATATCCCCATACCAAATATCGTCAGTGCTAATAAGGAAAATAGATTCATCTGGTAATGAATCAACTGCTACATTTTCCATGGCAGAATGAGGAAAATCGCATATCAACTCAGCAAAAACTAAGGACTTCTTAGACTTGGCACGATCGAATTCCAAGTCAAACTCCTGGAGTATGACAATCCATTTGGAGTATTTTCCCCCTAGCAATTGACGTGTCAAAATATGTTGCATAGGGTTGCAATGAGAAATCACCGTAGTATTGCGTGAGAGGATATAATGCCAGAACCGTTGGACGGCTTGAACGGCAGCCAAGGCCAGTTTTTTGACATGTTGATACTTGATTTCAGTGGGTGTGAGACTTTGACTCAAGTAGTAAACAACATGTTCGTCGTGCGCATCATCCTCTTGGACGAGAACCATGCCAATAGTGTACTCTGAGGCAGCAAGATAAAGGAAATAATCACGACTATAATCGAGAGGAAAGAGAAGCAGAGCTTGCGTGAGGGAAAACTTCAAAGTTTCAAAAGCATTGTTGGCAATGGTATCCCAGATGAACTCGAAATCTTTCTTTAGTAGCTGCGTAAAACCATGAGTGATATCGGCATAATTAGGTATAAAACGATGAAGAAAGTTTGCTTTCCCCTACAAACTTTGTAACTGGCGTAATGTAGAAGGAGGAGGGAGATTAAGGATCACCTCAACCTTAATAGGATCCACCCAGATCCCTTGACGTGAAACGATAAAACTGAGAAGACGGCCGGATTCTACGCAAAAAACACACTTATGAGGATTTAAACGTATCCGGTAGAACCGACAACGAACGAAAATGGCGCGGAGGTGGGTAGGGTGATCAAATCTGCACATCAAATGAGCGGGTAAATCGTCCAAATATGGTTGAACGATATGTTTGATATCATGAAAGGCATAAGACATAGTGCGTTGAAAAGTTGCGCCCGCATTCTTAAGTCCGAAAGGGAGTTTTCGATAGGCAAAAGTACCCCAAGGACAAATAAAGGGAGTCTTATGTTGATCCTCAGGAGCAATGTTAATTTGATTATAGCCGGAGAAACCATCCATGAGGGCAAAGATTTCACTTCCAGCGCAATCATCGACAATCTGATCGACGAAAGGGGGTAGGAAAGTTGTCATTGGGACAAGCTTTGTTAATATCCCTATAATCAACACATACACAAATACTGTTGCCTTTCTTGTCAATCGGGACAGGATTGGAAACCCATTCTGTAAGAGCCACCGGATAAATAAAGTCGGCTTTCAAAAGTTTTTCAACTTTGAGCTTGATAGCAGCCACTTTACGTGGGTGAACTGGACGAAGGCGTTGCCGGACGGGTTTAGCGTTGGGGTATGTCTTTATCTCATGTACAACAATGGCAGGGTCGATACCTGGCATCTCTTCGTAGCTCTAGGAAAAGATGTCATGAAATTCTTTGAAAAGAGATGTATAGGTGACTATTTCGTCGGAAGAACACGAAGCTCCAATATGGACATTTTCGACAATCCCAGGTTTTATGGATATGTCGATGGAAATCGTGAGAGAGATATTACTAAGGTTCCCTTCAGCAAACACATCGTGTGCAGACCCGGGAATGGTTGAAATGACAACAATGGTCAACAGAGTCGAAATCCATTGGTAGTTCTGAAGAGTGTGTTGTTCCAGAAAAAGGATAGAATGATGATTCCCATCGTCCCAAGGGGTGTCCTCCATGACGGACATGATCATCTCATCAGTGGGAAAAATAACACGAAAAGGATTGGGAGACAACTCATCCAGAGAAGGGGTAGAAGGTGTTGTCGATTGAATGGCCTGATAGGCAGATTCAACTGGACTTAACGGTATTGCGTCGCCGAAACGAAAATGATCTCCAAAGTCAGGGACTATCCAAGGGTCAGAAGACACAAGAAGTTCATGAGGCACAGTGGAAATCATGTTGATAGAAGAAACTGACGGGTGTGGAACATCGGGCGGTGGAATGGGGAAAGTACCCATTAACGAGGAGTCCTTTAAAAGGCCTACACCGATGTTTTCATAACCCGGTGGGGTTTTAGCAATAAACGGTACGTTGCCAGTACAAGTATCATAATTGAAGAAGGCAAGTTGGTCAACGATAACAACATTTCCTTGATGAGGGAAATGTACGACATGGAAAATTGTTGACACAACGACGCACATGAAATCGATCCAGCTGTGGCCAAGCAGAAGATTATAATCAAGGGGAGCGTTGAAGACTTCCACTTCAACTTGGACCGTTTTACCTTCTAACATGATAGGCAACGAAGGAAGAACATCGTAAGGCTTAAAACCAGAGCCATTGAAGTCTTTAAGAGTGTTTTGGGATTCATTCAAAGGAGGAGAGCCAATGGCTTTCCAACAAGCAAGAGACATAACACAGGTCGAGGCACCCTCGTCGATAACAGTTCGGCAAATGTTCTTGTTAGAGACAACAACTTGGATTTGAAACGCGAGCTGAGGGGGTAACCTTGGAATGTGATCTTGCAAGTCAAAGACTATTAAATTCATATATGTCGGGTCAATTCCACCTATAGCTTTCAACAGTGCCTTCCGTTGTGCAGGACAAGACTGAAGGACTTCAAGGGATGACATTGTTGAAGGTGCCTGGGCTAGATCTTCAACAATGTTGTAGTTCTGGGCTGCACGAGCATGAGGATTGAAAGCCGATTTCCTAACGACACCCTTAGGGGGGGGTCGCAAAACTGTGTCGAGGCTCGGTCGTTCGAGATAAAGGGGAACGTTAGTAGGTGGAGTCGCTGGAGAGGGTTGTACCAAAGCAGGAGGTAAATCGTCAACCTTCTCCTTAGATGGAGTATAATCTTTGGCTCTAGTCATGAGTGCAACGTTGTTCTGCTTAGAATCACCAGTACACATCAAAACATATGATGTAGTAGAAGAGGATGGTTGGTCATGGATGACCAACTGAGCCTGTTGTTGAGACGGGAAGGTTTGGGACAAGACAGTCGGTGCAGGGGGTTTCGAGGCTTCCTAAAGGAGCTTAGTGACCTCAGCACATCGTGGACAATCCTTCCTGTAGTGATCATCACCACAGATAAGGCAAGGGTATCGGGGTTTGCGCTTATCTCTGTCATCAACAGGAGTAGTTTTAGGTTGCTCTGTTTGAGGATTAGTTTTACCCTCCTTATTCTTGCCTCTCCCCTTTTTAGATTTGTTTTTACCGGTTGGGGTAGATTGGATGGCATTTACCTTAGAAGTTGTTTCGGTAGGAGTGGCAGGAGACGAAGCATTTTGAACATTAGAAGAAATATACTTAGGGTTTGTACTTGAAACAGAATGAAATTGGGCTTGGGTAGTACCAATCACACTGTCAACCACATGTGAGGCAGCTGGAGTAGTTGAAGTGCTGGAAGCATTAGGACGAGGTAATTCAGGCAGTAAATCATAAAGTGTTCCCGTTTGTGAATAAACGAGGTCAAGATATTGAGCACGACTGATAGCCTTCTCTTCTGTGACAACACCACCCATGGCAATGTCCTTACCGATTTTGTTCACAAATGATTTTGTAAACCATTCTGCCAGTAACTGATCAAGGAGCTCAAGTTTAATAAGACGTTGTCTCCTTCGCCACTCATGGATGTGATCAGATATATGAGTGCCTTTAGTCTATTTGAAGGAAGTCAAAATCTTAGTCCCAGTATCGTAATGGATCGGTAACTGGTAATGTGTAAGGAAAGCCATAGCTAGGGTATTGAAGTCAGAGAAGAAACCTCGGGGCAATTCAATATACCACTTCGCAACAAAACTGGTAAGGGTTCATTGAAAAAGACGTAAATGAATAGAGTCATCCATCAACGACTTGGATGAACACCATAGGTGAAAAGTCATAATGTGATTGTTCGGGTCCTCTCCCACTTTACCGTCGAATTTAGGAATGTCCGAAGGAAGCTTGGTTGGCATAGTAGGCCATTGGGGAGAGTGATGAATAGGATCATTTAAGATCCTAGACAAATCTGGCAAATCCAAAGTAGCGAGAAAAGGTAACTGTCGATTCACCTACGGGTATTGGTGGCTTTGGGGTGGAAGTCCTGTAGGCAAACCAATAGGACCGTAAGTAGTCTGTACATTATGAGAAGACCCAGGTAGATTCGGTGGTGGCTGGAGAGGATAGTAACTCAAGGGATTGTAACCTTGAGTGGGGACATGAGTTTGAGCATTCGTACCCCAAATAGGATTGGGTATACCTAGATATGGTTGGCCTATAGTAGGGACAGGTTGCTGCCCCCAGTCGTTTGAGGAATATTTTGTATCATCTAATTCCAATACTGGGCCAAAGAGGGAGGTATATTTTGTCCAAAAGGTGGGGTTGGTCCCCCTATCGTAGGCGGAGTTCCAACCAGATGTTGTGTCGCAAGCGAAGGTTGCGTAGTATTTGGAAAGTGTCCGATAAGAGGAAGTGGAAACGTACCACCTTGTTCACCAACGGGAATCTGCAAGTTTGGTGTAATGGACGGTATAGTGCCACTAGGATTAGGATTACCAGAAGGAAATTGAGGGAGTTTCAGAATAAAACCGGGAATAGGATGCCCAGGAAGAGAAGGACCACCTGGAGAACCAGCTAGGGTTTGCGGAGGTGTTGGAATAGAAGCATTCAACGCATGGTATCCGGGTGGTAGTGTTGGAGTGACATTGGGAATTCATTAGGTATTTATAGAAGGAAGACCAGCTGCAGTGAACTCGGTTGGGACACTCGTAGTATCTGCGAGATGGGTCATTTCGACAGGGACAGTAAAGTGATAAGCAGTAGTCAACGGTACTGTCTCTAGGTTAGAGATTTCATAAATCACGGGTGGATTAATCTCAGAAATCACAGGGGAACCTGGACCAAAAAGGTCTTGTCGGAAAACACCTGTAGACCAAAAAGGATCTTGGCCTTCTATGACGGGAAAAGGCCCAACAGGTGATCCAGAAGAGGTAACAACTAATTCTCTGGAAGAATTCAGTCGTCTAAAAGGGCGCTGAGAATCATTGGGAAGTCAAAAATCCCCTCGAGTATTTGTAATTCGAAAACGTTCTAGAGATTCAGTTCGTTCCACTTGTGGTGTGGTGACGATTGTGGCTTCACTCTGCACAGGAGAGCCCTCAGGTGTAGTTGTAGGCAAGGGTTGAGAACTGTCCATATGCTCTGGAGATAAACCCTGCATTCTACGTGAACGACGTGGAGGAGCTATTGTAAACGAGTGACAAACTTCACGAAGAAAATCCTATGGTCAACTTTGAGAAACAAACAACACGCGCTAGTAAACAAAAACTAGAAAGCAACACCAAACAAGCATGACCTTCTAATTTCGAAGCCACTAGTTGGTGATGAAATCCAATGTCGCAACAACGAGACAAGAAGGAGCGGGGCTAGGGTGGAAAAGTTACACTGACGACCTGCTTAACGAACTTACACCCTGGTGCAAGCTCCCACACATAATCATGGGTATACCCTCCAAGGAGCCCGAGTGAGTTTGGTCAATGTCAATTCCAAGTACCGTGAAGACTTTCCCCTCCACAGTCACCTTGGGTAAGAACCTAGAGAGATAGGCCACTAAGGTCACCACCAACAATAATAAAGCCTGGGGGAACAGTCTACAGTCCGATCCACACGCAAGGGCAGGGTATCTAGCCCGCAATCAACTCAAAAGGCTTCCACTCATCATAGTGGGTATACCTCAGAGTGATCCCCGTAATACGTGCAATCTCTACACTGATATCAACAAAGCAGGGTGAGTAACTCTGCCAATATCAATGCAACCTAGTGTTTGACCCTTGTGTGAGAAGGGCTTCACAGGACAAGATGTTGCAAATGGAATTTAACACTCCCTAACACAAGATGCTATTGTGTGTTTTGTACTTTTGGAGAGTGTATCTCTCTTCCTACTCCAAAGCGCTAGCCTAGCTAAATGTTGGTGTAATAGAGCCCTAGAA
>JASDQU010102696.1:6595-69984 GCA_032191745.1 Picea mariana
AAGCCTCGCGTTTTCTCCGAAGGAGATCTCGTTCTCCTCTATGAACAAGATCGAGATATGCTAGGAGCTGGAAAATTCGAAGCCATGTGGCGAGGTCCTTATATCGTTAGACAAGTTTTGGAAAAGGGGGCTTATGAGTTAGTAGATTACGATGGTATCCCTTTGAGTGAACCCAGAAATGGGTTGTACTTGAAGAAGTACTATGCATAAGATCACCTATGCACGAGTACCTGTATTTTTATTGTATCATACTTCTTGTGTGTTACTGTAGCTTGCTTTTGTCGTTATCTGGTCTCTGCCCTTATGTGAAGTTGTGTTTGATTTCCAGATGTCGGAGTCTTCGCTACCCTACATTAGCTTCGATGATGGCGCTAGTCGTAGTACTCAGAACCTTGCTTCCGCTGCATGGGCAATTTACGCCCCTACAAACAAACTTGTCTCCTTATAAGGTGTGTGTCTCGGCCGTGTGACCAACAATATTACGGAGTATAGTGTTGTTATTGAATTGTTGATTGATGCTATCTCGCTCGAAATCCGTCATTTGGTTGTGCGACTCAATTCGCAGCTTGTAGTACTACAGTTAAGTAATGTCTATACTATTCGAAGTCCTACTTGGTTACGAGTGTATTTGTGAATTCGCCTCTTGGAACATTATTTTGATTATATTGAATATCAACATATTCCTAGACGTCTAAATACATTAACTGATGCATTAGCTAACTATGTATTAGACAGACATTTGGGTCATTTATAAATCAATCACATCAATTTTCACACAACACAAGATGAATCGGTAGAAGCCGTATGTATATATAACGATCAAAAGAGTTTTTACAAAAAAGTTCTGTCTGAGGACCAAAATTTCAAAATCTGAAGCTTATAGCTTCTACAAAGTGACGTCATGGATGACATTCACTGTAACATACGACTGCCTGGGAAACCCTACGAAGCAGTCGTCCAATGGACTCTGACACTCCTACTGTATGACATTGATAACGTCGTGGAACCTCTCCAAGGGGCATGTCCGGAATGTCTGTTGTCA
The DNA here is from genome assembly GCA_032191745.1 of Picea mariana. Classification (NCBI taxonomy): domain Eukaryota; kingdom Viridiplantae; phylum Streptophyta; class Pinopsida; order Pinales; family Pinaceae; genus Picea; species Picea mariana. Next base: position 7,638 of record JASDQU010102696.1, read on the forward strand.
AACCCTCTAGGTTTTGTTCCAACGCTTCATAATCTTCGGCGTCCCATCGTGGCACTAGAGCCACCTCTCCTCGTCGTTGAATAGGAGAAGTACCAGAAGGTCGGTAAGGAACCATGTCTGTGTCATTAAAAAAGAATTTTTCATTTAGACCTTGGATGAACATAAAAAAAAAAAAAAAAACATTTGCATATGATAAAATTCACAAAAACATTTAAAAAGAAAAATGTGTACTTATTACCAAGTTCCCCCCACTGAGCACCCTCGGGCAAGACCAAGTCCGGATCTCCTTGGAAGTCCAACCCGGCATAAGCATAATCATCGACCATCAGCATATGTGGTCGCAACCAGTCGAAGAAGACATCATTATATTTGATAATTGGTCCAGCTACATGCCGGGCCATGAGCTAACACCATCTCAGCATTCTTGGATCCGTTGGAGCCGGTAAATCCCACTCAACATGCAGCCTTAGCAAGGGAACCCTGTCAAGGAAGGAGGACACCAACAAATACCCATACTCGAATTGCTTTGGGTCGCCTCGCCTGCATTTGGTCAACTACCTCTTCATGCTACGAAGCACTTTGTCTGGCCAGTTAAAAACCCAAGGCTCAGTACACTCTATGGCATACTGAAAGTAGCTCTGGAGAGCCATGTGAGGAGCAGCGCTCCCAGCCATACGAGCGACGGTGAACAAAATAGTGCGGAGCATCAAATCCCGCACTCCCCAAATGGCTAGTTTCCCTTTGCTCCTCTCTGCTTCTGGAACACAGTGCAAGCGACAGTACTCACTCATGGGCAACCCACCACCTCTGCTACCAGTTAGGTTCGCATGGTACCCACGTCGTGAAAGTCCTGTCAAGAAGTAAATGTCCTCAATATCCAAGGACAATGTGTGGACCCCTACATGGAATACTTGTTGGTTGAGATCCCACATATGCACAAGGTACTCCAATAACCTGACTTGGGCCCTCATACCCGGGATACGAAAGAATTTAATAAGACCACAGTCTCGTAAAGTGGCAACAGTGGTTGGATGATTCTTGGTAATGGCATCATCTTCTTCGTGCTCTCTTTCACACCATTCCAGAACCATGGTGATGGCCAAATTCCTGCATAAGAAGCATAAGAAGAAAGTTAATAACTCTATTCAACACTTGGTATCTTTTTCATTGAGAAAAACTTTAAAAAAAAATTCCACTTTGTGGTTCTCGCAGGTGCCCTTTAAGCACAGTGTGAGGTTCTCGTAGGTGCCTTTGGGGTCACCTGCGAGAATGGGGCATTCTCGCAAGTCCCGTGTGGCTGGCTTGGGAGAATGGCTGAGTGCAACTTTAAACCCCAAAACAAACTCAAAACTATGTTTTTTTCCAATGAAAATGAAAAATCAAACCATGAAAAGGTAGAGGACAAGGAGCTTACCTCACTGTCAGGGACGGTTCGTCGAATGGATGCTCGTAACTCCCACAATCAAGCGTCGAAATTCAAGGGTAAAAGAGGGGTTTTGGACTCAAATATTGGTAAAGTTAAAATGATTATGATAAAAAGAACTTTTACCCCTTTATATTTACTTTTACCATTTGTTATTGGATTTTATAATTGTTTATTTATTAAAACCTAATGCCTAATGCCCTTTTGAGTGCGACTTTTGCAGACGTAACGACTTTGATGTTCATGCACAGGGATGCAGATTTTTTTCTTCTTCATCGCATGTTTTGATTGTTTTTTATGGTTTTTGTACAAAACCTCGAGCTTGGTCTTTGACCGTTCTCACGCTCGAAAATACATGAGAACGTGATCGAGCACACTTTTATCACTTTTTCAGGCTCAACAAGGTTATACGAAAAAGGAACCCTCCTGGAGTCTCCTTTAAGCTCTTTTCAGACTCTATAACATGAAAAGATTGCTGAGCAACCTTGCTATTTTCACGCTCGTTAAAGTATTTGAAGAAAGTGTCTGTTGGGCGATAATTTATCTCTTTTTCGATCTCATCAGACTATTTTACGAAAAATGAACTGAGAGAGTTCTCTTTTAAGTGTTTTTCCAGACTCTATAATCACGAAAAACCTTCGAATTTTCTTTCTTTGGACTCGTTAAAAAAAAAACATCGACAGACCCGTAATGGGACCGAACCACTCCTTCCTAGGGTTCGTTAAAGATACTCTAAAGGACTTATCCAAAGGATGATCTTATATCAACAAGCATATGTTATCCTCCTCAAGCTTTTGTAAAAATAAAGAGGTACTCGCTAGAAATGGTGGGGGAAAATTTGGGAAAGGGATGTGTTCTCGTATTCATATTAATTGGCAGTAAGTGTCGCTCTTGAACATGACACCCCCCTATTCATTATTTGAAGACGGTTTGGGAAATCCATTTGTCTCTCATTCAATTTGCTACAAGGTCATACCATGTGTCATCTTTGAGTTAATGCTGCCAAATCCTTGGTCGTGTCATTCATATGTTCAAGAGAAGTTCATCTGAAACCTCTATTGAGTCAGCCATCTGCACTTGTCCATTCTCTCTGTGTCGGCCTTCCCTGTGTCCAATCCAACTTATATCATACTCTGTTTCACCTTCAAAATCTGTTACTCATTTCGTGTCATTGATGGGGGATACATCAAGGCCCTCCTGTGACGAGTTTTGTCCCATCGACTTCAGCTCATTATCCAGAAACAAGACTTGGAAATTCTTTGGTACCTTGGAACTTGCATGCCTCAATGACAGGTTTCCTCGCTTTTGACAGTGGGTTTACATCATTGAACCCTGATCGAAAGATTCCGTCGGATGTTTGACCTCAACTCATTCATTCACATTCGGTGGATTGTACTAGTGTACCTTGGGAGTCATTGACATTAATGGTGATTTCCCTCACACTTGTTAACGGTTTCATCATTGACCAGTAATCAAGTGATGTCTACCATATTTGAATTCAACACATGGTTAGATTCGTACTTTCAGGCAACGTGATTGAAGACCCTGGATCTCATCTCTTTGTCTAGGTTGCGATGGAGAATGTCTAATTTGTGACACATAGATCCACGTTGTATGTCTCGTGGTTATGTCGTCTCAATTTGAATTTTCTTGCATAGATCCACAGTGTATTCCTGGTGGCTATGCTATATTTTGATGGCGTGGATCCACAGTGTATGATTGGTGGCCATGACCTATGCCTATGATGTCATCCGTTTGTGATCGGAGTATGGGAGTGCCTACATCAGAACTAGTATGATATTCTCCAGATGCTTGGTTGTTCGCAGGTTTTCGATTAGGTGCACTCCTAGTTTCCGACATACACACACACGCAGTTTACAAAGTATTTCGACTGTCATTGATTCCAGCCTCATACTTTGGGGGGCATTCTGTTACCCATGATTTTGGTCATCTTGATGGTGTATTGATGATGGTAAACTCAGGCTCCTAACAAGAACTTTCTCCTGAGAAAAGTGACATTCATCTCTTCCCAGAAAACATATTTTTGAAGAGAGTTCGCAGGTTGCTTATATCCTAGGGTGCGAGAATGACCCATTCTCGCAGGCTGCCTTCAGCTAGGGTGCGAAATTCTCGCATTGTGTTACATATTTAGGGTGCGAACTTGTTCTCAATCTTGGAAAAAGATGAAGTCTCGATGGTTCTAGAAGGGAATATTCTAGAGAATGGGTTGGCATTCGAATGGTTATCATTTTACTAGTTTCCGTGATATTTTTGGATCATTCTCATCCAAATAACCATCTCATCCTCTCCTATATATTGATGGGATGCTCATGGAAAAGGTTAAGCAAGATTAATTGGAGAATTGGTGAAGTAATTGTGTGAAGGACCTAGCTTTTACAGGAGCTTGGAGACTCTAGCAAGTCTATCAAGAGGAATTGGATCTTCTTCATACAAGGATCGAGCAAGTGTGTGTGTTGGAACCGAGAACCACCGAAAGGAAGCTTACGACATCAAGACGATCAGTTTATATCTTCTACTTTCGATTAATATAATACAACGGCATGTCCTTTTCCCATAAAGTCATTCTTACTTTATTGTGTAATTCCTTGATCATACACATAAGTTGACGATTGAATATATTTTGCTATCTTCACTTTGGTTGGTTTGTGTTGTCTTGGTCTTGACCTCATGAGAGTGTCGGAGCGAAGCGGGAGCAACAGAGACCCTAGGAAGCGATACAAAGGTATGTCACTTGTTCCTCCCTACTAGCTAATTCAATGGTCATAACTTAGGGAAATAGTCATGTCCTGTCCTGTTTTGTTCTAGATCCAGGTGGATCTAGGGAGATCTATTAGTATCCGCACCTACCGATTAGTCCAATAACACAAAGTGGTCAATCCAAAAGAAGAAAATAAAACGAAAGTCTAATACCATCCATCATTAATGGTAAAAGGTTGTCAAGGAGGTCATTTCATAATTGATTTTGAGGTCTAAAATAGTCATTTCCATGTACATACCAATCAATTAATGGATGCTTATGTCATGTCTCAAACGTATGTATTGAAGGGCAGATCTCTTGTCCTTTTTTCCATTTGAAATTCTACAATAGGATGCAACTATTGTGCTTTTTTCCACACAATTGCATGGATCTTGAAGGGAAATCCATGAGGGTGTATTTTTGGGGGCGTACATTCATATTTTCTATCATGTGTGTGCAATTGCATGGGTTATCTTGGAAAACACATGTGGATCAACTTTTGGGGAAATTAATAAAAGGAACTTTGAAATCCTACGATGTGATTTTTCTCAACCAAATTTGGATGTTTTTGGAAGTCACTCGTGTGTGTCGCATGGGACAAAATTCATGTGCTAGCAAAAACCCCCAATATTAAGTGTGTCTCATGGGGACAAAATTCATGTGCTAACAAAAACCCCCAATATTAAGTGTGCCGCATGGGAACAAAATTCATGTGATTACAAAAACCGCCAATATATAAGGGTGGGAAGGCAACCTATGGACAAAATACATCAGGTTTCTTCTTTATTAGAATGAATATAGAAGATCCCTATGATGAGGAAATCATCGGCTAGAAATATAAATATAACCACCAACAAACACACTAAAGGTTACGACATATACTATTTCTTCTTCACATGAGGCAAGGATACCAATGCTTGTGTGTAATCAAGCCAAAGTACATCAAGTAAGTGGAAGCATGGCATAATAGCATGATGTTCAAAGGAGCCAGGCATGATCATATACATCAATACATCTCTGAAAATAATGAAGTAATGTTTCCCATGGGAAACAAAAAACTCAAAGAAATGAGCTTGATATCTATATAGGGAACTTGTAGTATGGAACTAAAAGTAATAAAGCCCAGATTTGTTGGGGACCATACATGTAATACACTCAAGTACATGATGAAATGGAGCCACAAATTTATGGGATCTTCAATATTAATTTGGGAACATCACCACCAAGTACAATTCTTCATAATGAGAATGAATGAGTTGAACTAAAGCATGGGAGAAACAATGTAGTGAGGCATCCATGAGGCGAATCACTACTAAATAGAAGGTAGCCCACTAGTGAGGATTGTGAGGACCAATGTCCTAGTGCAATCATTCATGATGCAAATAGATTAGATGATTTGAGAATGGCATGAACTATCCATTGAGGTATAAATGATGGAAATTACTATCAAATACAAGGTAATCCACCAATGAGGAAAATTGCAACCAAAATTCTAAAATTCCTCTAGATCATACTCCTAGAGAAGACTCGTTATAACACCCCTATTTCGATCCCCTGATTAAATTGTAACTAGTTATGTTTAGTGTTGTTTTTATCTCAGTATGGATATATTATTGTCATTCCATGGCATGTGAACATTGTAAATGTATTAGTGTTTAATAAAAGAAAAGCCAAACCAGTTGACTGAAGGATCGAGCATTAGTACTGGTCATGATACCATGAGAGGGGATAGTGAGGGGGATTAGAGGGGATTCATCATGATAAATAATACCAAGCCAACGTGTTCAATTATTTTTGGAGAATAACCAGTTAGTTCCCTTTTTCCTAAATTCAAAACAAATCAGTTAATGAAGGGGGTTAATAGTTGAGCAGCCAACCAACCACAATGAATGGAAGTATGAAGGATTGTCTAGGAAAACATAAAATTGTCAACCAAGGGTATAGCAGAGTACCCATCTCAATCCCCACGATTGACCCATGTGTTTCCTTCTGAAAAATGGAAGAGAAAAACAAGTTGAGAACCTTTCTGGGGAGGAGGAAGGCAGAGATGCACAGGGGGCTAGACATAAGAAGAAGAGTTTGGGAACTTAGAAGAAGGTTTACAAGTGTTTAGAGTGCTCTGAGATGAGTGAAAATCCCATGAGCGGAGCAGAGAAAGAGAAGAGAATTGTTGTATTCAGGCATAGAACCATGAACCCGACCTAGGATGAGAGGGCCACGAGCTTGATGCATGTTGGGTAATGGAAATTTTTATAGCGCACGTTGTAGGTTGGGAAAATCCTGACCCAACAACAAAACCCGTGCTACAACTTGGGAATCCTACACCCAATGTCACCTCGATGTAGGTCTCGCACTTCAAGGGTGACTAGATCACTCTAGGGAGGCGATCCTGGTGACCCTAGGGAGATTGAGATGGAGGTAAAGGGAAATGAAAGTGAAGCCCCTAGAGGTTAATTCTATGTGGAATAAAAGGTAGGGAGAGATACCTTGCAAGTCAAGTAATCGTTTCCCCACAGGTATAGTATTTCTCCAGATGATTGTACCTACCTGAGACACAAGAAAAGGCATTTTGCAATGATATATATTAGTTGGATCAGCAAGTTAAGATTTATGTTCCTAATTTTCAACAGTAGATATCAAATTATATCAGTAAATAAAAAATCTTAAACCAACATATAAATATCTAGACTAGTTAGGTAAATCAGCATCAAACTTAGCAATGAATATTGGATGAAAATTGACACTTAAGAAGTAAGAAAAGATGGTTGTTGCAAACTTGTATTTTCTGTAGAAATTTGCAGCCTTATGGATGTAGCATTCAGTGGAATGCAGTAGCAAAATCAACCATGGAAAAGTGTCAATAATTAGTTCAAAATATGCGCCCTAGTTAGTAGAGTAAATGAGCAAAGTTAGAGAGCTAATCTAGGGTTAGTTTAGGAGATAAGAGAGTGTAAGTAGCTAGGGTTATGCAGCCCTAATGGCTGTAGGTTAAAGTTTGTAACAACAATTAGAGTATTGGGAGAGAGGGGATTCCCTAGTGGGGGAAGACTCCTCTCAATGAGACAAATCAACTTCAAGCAAGAAACCTTTCCAAAGAAAAAAAAAATGTTTCCCAAGGCAATGATTTAATATCTCCAATGAAAAAAAGTATGACTAGTGCCTTTACGATTGGGTTAATAGAGTCAAAAGGATCTTAGAGAATCTACCTCCTTAGGGGTGTAATCCCTTTTACTTCCCAAGTCAAGTTTCTCTAGGCTAGGGTTTAGGCTAAGAGGGTGTATGCCCTTATACTTCTCTTAGCAAACCCTTACAAAATCAATGAGATGAAGCAAATAAAATAATGAAGGATATGGTGGGGGTGTATGCCCTTATACTTCCCACCTAGCTCCTAGCATAACAATACTTGAACTTGAAAATTGATAGCATAATAATATAAAACCATACCAAGATCAAGAGAAATGCCAAGATAATCTACCACAAGAGCTAGAAAAATATCATCCAAGGTTAGCGCTATACTTCCATCAACCATTCACAAATAGATAACCATAAACAAGTGCACAAGAGATGAAAAGAGCCAAGTATGGCACAAATTTCATACCAAGGCCTCTCACAAGAGGGAGATTTGTTGTTTCAAAATGAGATCTTATGATCTCTATTTATACTAAAAGTAGCTAACATAGTTTGTCCACAAATTAAGGAGTAAAACACAAGATTAGGGGTCAACAACCATAATCTTGCCCCCTTAACAAAATAATATTAAACAATTCACTTAAAATTTCACTTTTTGCACAAATTAAACTCTAATTTAGGAGGACATCACCCCTTTAGGGGACGTTTTGCCACTTTGAGGAAGTCGTTGGTGTTGGAGAAGCATGGATAGGCCTCCAAAGGCCACATGTCAAGCATCTAAGCACTTTCATCATGGTGAAGACCCTTCTCCTCCTCAAACATCCATGTGTCAAAGAGTGGCACCTCACCACCATGCCCTATCCCCCAAGATCATGATGTCAAGCTCAAAAGTGGAATTTTTTTCCCCTCCTAGGAAAATTGTTTGGCAAGCAAGGGGTGGGGTAGGTTGTCCAAGTCATCATCAAGGTCGTCCAAGTCTAGTCTCTCTCATCTGGCATGTGGGCCCCTAGCATCCAACATGTGGACTTGCAGCCCCATGGAAGCCCAAGCTAGGTTTTTTATCCCAAAATTGTCCACCAACTAGGTCCTGCAAAGAAAAATGAACACGCCCTCCAAGGATCTCAAGTCATAACATCATGATAAGTGAATCCAATCAATAAATAAGCCATCTAAGCATGTGCATCAAAGATCACTAAATCAAACAATTAACAGCTCAAAGACACTATGCAACTTGTCAAGCTTAAATATGGGAGGGTTGATGAGGTGTCTTATTGGGTAGATCTTACCCTAGGTCAAGGAAAGTTTCCAAGAGGTCCCTCTCTAAGCCATGTAAAGTGGATGAAGTGGATGGGGTAAAGACTCAATGGGTATAGGTCTCATGACATAAAAGGGGTCATAGTGTCTCATTCATGGGTGCCTTTGTAGAGGGTGTTGATACCTTCGTATGCAATGCACTTTTTCCAAGCCCATCAATTGCCTTTTATCTTTCTTTCTTTATATTTTCTTTCATAATAGCACAAGGAGAGATTGAAGGTCACTTCCCTGGCATGGTGACCAGGTGATGGAAATGTCACCCATAAACACCTAATGAAAATGAGAAGGTTGGCTCATGATGAGACCCCCTTTCTCTCAGCCATGCAACTGAGAGTCATTGCCCTGGTTTGGTGACTAGATGATGACAATGGCATACCACTAGATATCCATGGATTTGATAGGTCAGCTCGCGATGAGACCTCTTATCCTTCAACTAACCTTTCAAGCATTTCTTTATTATATTGTGGGTCCACTTTATTTAAAGATAAGTGTTTCATTGCTTTCTTGGGTGATCCATGGGAGAAGCATCTAGAAGGTTTATATGAGGCTTTTATCTTTTACCCAACACCAACCCGTATGGACCTTTAGCCCCTTCTTTCCATAGAATAAGGGGCAACCCCTTCTTGGGTCAATATACCCTAAAATCCCAAGAGAAAAGTAAATGGAGGGGAATAATGATGGAAAGTGGAAAGTATGGTCAGGAACAGTACGATGGCTCATTAAGGGAGTTCCCAGTAGAAAACCCATCCCTAAGGAAAACCACTTACTAGGGCACAATGTCAACCACCAAGGCGAAGAAGGGAAAAAGGCATAATGTACAAGCACATATCATGAAATCTAGAGAAAATCTAAGATACAACATAATCAAATGGCTTAAATATTGAAATGATGCTCACCATAATATTGACTTGTACCTCATGGAGCAAGGCCCACTTCCTTCTAGAAGGCAGGTGGTGTGGTGGATTCCATCTGCAAACCTGTGACCATCTGTGGTGGTGAGTGGGTTTTCCATATGTGAAAAGGGTATTGTTGGTCATGTAGTCTCTCGGCACTCCATATCTGCAACATGAGGGCCTCGAGACATAATCTCCTTAGTTATCCACAAAATGGGGATAACATTTGGCTCCTACTTGGGGACATGTGTTCTATGTAGAGTGCATGAGAACTTCAACATCTCCTGGTATACTTGTGTCTACAAGGAAACATCAAATTGTCAATTGCAGGATGGCCTACTCATCCTTGTTCTCATATGATCGTAATCAAAACCAACAAAGCTAGAAAAAGAAAAATTTGACATTTTTCAAAAAATTCTAAACTAAGCATGAAATCAATATGCAAGTAGAGTAAAATGAAATGCATCTAAACTAGTATGAGAAATCAAGATGCAAATGCAGGGAATCAAAATGACTTACCTACTTACCTTGGCCACAGGCCCTGAAGAAGTCATGTGACCTGGATGTGAGGTTGGATAAGAGACCCATCTACTGGTAGTGGCATCTTTCTCTCGTCTAATGTTGTCATATAGTACCTTTCTTGGTCATACTTATTCTTGATGATGTAAGGGCCAAGCCAAGAATTGTTGTCTTTTTGTTCGTATCTGGTCTTGCCCTTTATTTTTTCCCACATAATCACAAGACTTCCTTCATTGAAATCGATGCAAGGTGTATTCTCATCGTATGGAGGCTCTGTGTGGACTGTATCTTAGATGAATTCTTCATTTTTCTCATCTTCCTTTTGTATAATATGAATAGATTCCATCTCCTTCCTATGGTACTGTGCATTCTTCTTTTTGTATTTCCATGGGAGAAACATTTGTATTGCATCCTCCTACATGAAGGGTAACTCAGATGGATCATACTCAATAATGTTTGTAGGTATATCATGGTAGTGTTCACCGACATAGTTGGGGCCCCTCAAATTCATCACATGAGTATCTTTCTTTTCCATGTTATGTAAGACATCATACGTGGCATCTCCCATGGGAATATATGCATGTGTAAGGCTCATACTAAGGAAACCTCCAAGGGTTGAGGACCAAGTCCTTGACAAGAGCATCCCCCAGGCATCAAGGACATTGATCACCAATATATCCATGAAGATGTTGATATGTGGAAAATCTATCAAAAATGCCTCAACGTATTCACATACCCCCAAGACCTTAACTCTTCTTGGATCAATACCACAAACATTTCCATAATGTCGGGTTGTATTCAAGCCAAGTTGTGTCATTACCTTCAAAGATATGGAATTTGTTGAGGCCCCTGAATCAAGCATGTAGTTGTTCAAGTGGAGGCCATTCATGTCTAATGAGAGATAGAAGGGAGGGTTCTTGTCCTTTGGGCAATAAAGATACATAGTGTTTAGCATGATGGGAGGATCCTCCTTCTCAGCTGGCACATGTAATATCCTAAAAAATTTCCTTTTTATGAAAGGGATCTTACACATCTCTATCACTGGGACCATCATATTCTATTTTCCAAACATGTTTGCAACATCTATATTCAACTGAATGTCATCTGTGGGAGTTGTCTTAGGAAGAGACTCACATACCGACGGTGGAGGTGGTGGAGCCACCTTTTCTATTATTGGAAGAGGAGTATCAGGTTGTAATGGAGGGGTTGAATCATTTCTTCTTCTGTAGGTTAGAATTTCCCTCCCCCTTAATTCCTTTTTCTGATCATTTTTTAGTTTATTTAAGGCCTGGATTCTCCCCTCTCTTTCTCCTATTCTTTTGGCTACATTGATCAGTTCTTGAGTAATTTTTTCATCGTTGAGATTACAAATCATGAAGTTCATATCGTCAGGATAATCTTCGTTTTGTCGGGGGCACTCATCTTCCCTGTGGGGTTCTTGTCATGGGAGACACCAAGCTTCTATATCAATTGTCCCAACAGGTTTCAAAGCATCTAGGGCCTTTGCCTCTTGTTGAGGTCTTGGTTTCCAATTGGTGGCATCTCTCTGTTGTCTGGAAAACTGAGGTCTGGGAGTAGATTGATTTCTTTCCACCATAGTCATATGGTTCATAAGATGATCCCTCACCTATACAAATTGAGTATTCATCTAGTCTATCTTCTGAGTCAGGAGAGCAATCAGATGGCACTATTGTTGGAAGCCTTCATCCTTGATTATGTCTTGTTGCGAGGGTACTGAAAAGGTTCTATTTTTGAATCAAGAAGATTCTCTTCAATGTCGATATTGAATTCTTTAGCCTCTTCCAATGATGTGGGACTTTTATCTTTAAGAATGTATAGGAACTTCCCTTCAAAGGCATTCATGTAAAGGAGACGAACTGATGATGTTGTAGGACGGTAATCTATTGGAATTTGATTGCACAACCTGTCAAATCTTAAAATGAATTCCTTTACTGTTTCATTCTCCTTTTTCTTTATTTGATTTAACTGAGTTCCAAGTGTCCCACCATTTTCCTTTTTGAACCATCTGCTTTTAAATAAGGTGGAAAAATCATCATAGGTCATGATATGATTATCAGGGAGCCCATTGAACCAATCAAGAGCTTCTTCATTCAATGATGAAGTGAATAGTCTCATGGCCACATCTTCATTATCAATACCTTCATTGTCCATATCCTGCCCCGTGACATAAATGTGGTCTTCGACAGTTATCACATTGTTTCTTGGGAACTTTGGAAACCACTTGTTGACATATGTTGGCATCTAGTTAGGGTAACCTTGGATATTAGTCATGTTAAGGGGTTTGTAGAGGTCTCTTTCCCAAGGGCAAGCCATTGGAGCAAGAGGAAGGGATCTATGGAAAAGAGTTTTAGCAATGGAAGACTTGAGAGGAGGCCTTCTTTGGTAAACCTTAGAAGGCTTGAACCTCCCAGGGGGAAAAGGTTTGGGGAAAGAAGGATTCTGGGAAGGTGGAGTTTCCAGATGAGTTTCAAAATGAACTCATCAAGAAAGGTGGAAAGGGAACATCCCTCGGGTGGAGTCGTGAGGAAAGCTAAGGGAAAATCTTTGGGATAGCTTACCAAAATGTCGTTAAGGTATGAAGAAGATTCAAAAAATTCCCCAACAACGATGTCGAAATGTTATAGCGCAAGTTGTAGGTTGGGAAAATCCCGACCCAACCACAAAACAAGTGCTACAACTTGGGAATCCTACACCCAATGTCACCTCGATGTAGGTCCTGCACTTCAAGGGTGACTAGGTCACTCTAGGGAGGTGATCCTGGTGACCCTAGGAAGATTAAGATGGAGGTAGAGGGAAATGGAAGTGAATCCCCTAGAGGTCAATTCTAAGTGGAATAAAAGGTAGGGAGAGATTCCTTGCAAGTCAAGTAATTGTTGCCCCACATGTATAGTACTTCTTTGAATGATTGTACCTTCCCGAGACACAAGAAAAGACACTTTGCAATGATAGATGTTAGTTGGATCAGCAAGTTAAGCTTGTTGTCCCTATTTTGCAGCAGTAGATATCAGCTTATATCAGCAAATAAAACATCTAAAATCAGCATATAAATATCTAGACTAGTTAGGTAAATCAACATCAAACTTAGCAATGAATATAGGTTGAAAATTGGCACTTAAGAAGTAAGAAAATATGGTTGTTGTAAGCATGTATTTTCTGCAGAAAATTGCGGCCTTATGGCTGTAGCATTTAGTGGCATGTAGCAGCAAAATCAACCATGGAAAAGTGCCAAGAAGTAGTTCAAAAGATATGCCCTAGTTAGTAGAGTAAATGAGCAAAGTTAGAGAGCTAGTATAGGGTTAGTTTAGGATTTAAGAGAGTGTTAGTATCTAGGGTTATGCATCCCTAATGGTTGTAGGTTAAATTTTGTAAAAACAATTAGAATGTTGGGAGAGAGGGGATGCCCTAGTGGGGGAAGACTCCTCTCAATGAGATAAATCAACTTCAAGCAAGAAACCTTTCAAAAGACCAAAAAATATGTTTCCCAAGGCAATGATTTTATATATCCAATGCAAAAAAGTATAACTAGTGCCTTTACTATTGGGTTAATGGAGTCAAAAGAAGATTAGATAAGTTACCTCCTTAGGGGTGTAATCCCTTTTACTTCCCAAGGTAAGGTTCTCTAGTCTAGGGTTTAGGCTAAGAGGGTGTATGCCCTTATACTTATCTTAGAAAACCCTTACAAAATCAATTAGATGAAGAAAATAAAATGATGAAGGCTATGGTGGGGGTGTGTTCCCTTATACTTCCCACCTAGCTCCTATCATAACAATACTTGAACTTGAAAATTGATAGCATAATAATAGAAAACCATACCAAGATCAAGAGAAATGCAAAGATAATCCACCACAAGGGCTAGAAAAGCATCATCCAAGGATAGTGTTGGACTTCCATCAACCATTCACCAATAGATAAACATAAACAAGTGCACAAGAGATGAAAAGAGCCAAGTATGGTGCAAATTCAGACCAAGGCCTCTCCCAAGAGGGAGAGTTATTGTTTCAAAATGAGATCTTATGATCTCTATTTATACTAAAAGTAGCTAACATAGTTTGTCCACAAATTAAGGAGTAAAACACAAGATTAGGGGTCAAAAACCCTAATATTTCCCTCTTAACAAAGTAATATTAAAAAATTCACTTAAAATTTTACTTTTTGCACAAATTAAACCTTAATTTAGGAGGACGTCACCCCTTTAGGGGACATTTTTCCACTTTGAGGAAGTCGTTGGTGTTGGAGAAGCATGGATAGGCCTCCAAAGGCCACATTTCAAGCATCTAAGCACTTTCATCATGGTGAAGACCCTTCAACTCCTCAAAAGTCCATGTGTCAAAGAGTGGCACCTCACCACCATGCCTTATCCCCCAAGATCATGACGTCAAGCTCAAAAGTGGAACGTTTTTCCCCTCCTGGGAAAATTGTTTGGAAAGAAAGGGATGGGATAGGTTTTTCAAGTCATCATCAAGGTCTTCCAAGTCTTATCTCTTTCATCTGGCATGCGGGCCCTGGAATCCAACATGTGTGCTTGCATCCCCATGGAATCCCAAGATAGGCTTGTTCTCCCAAAAGTTTCCACCAACTAGGTCCTGCAAAGATAAATGAGCACGCTCTCCAAGGATCTCAAGTCATAACATCATGATAAGTGAATCTAATCAATAAATAATCCATCTAAGAATGTGCATCAAAGATCACTATATCAAACAATTAACATCTCAAATACACTATGCAACTTGTTAAGCTTAAATATGGGAGGGTTGATGAGGTGTCATATTGGGTAGATCTTACCCTAGGTCAAGGAAAGTTTTCAAAAGGTCCCTCTCTAAGCCATGTAAAGTGGATGAAGTGGATGGGGTCAAGACTCTATGGGAATAGGGCTCATGACATACAAGGGGTCATATTGTCTCATTCATGGGTGCCTTTGTAGAGGGTGTGTGGTACCTTCGTCCGCAATGCACTTTTTCCAAGCCCATCAATTTGCTTTTATCTTTATTTCTTTATATTTTCTTTCATAATAGCATAAGGAGAGATTGAAGGCCATTGCTTTGACATGGTGATCAGGGATGGAAATGTCACCCACAAACACCTAATGAAAATGAGAAGTTTGGCTCGTGATGAGACCCCCTTTCTCTCGGCCATGCAACTGAGAGACATTGCCTTGGTTTGGTGACCAGATGATGGCAATGTCATACCACTAGATATTCATGGGTGTGATAGGTCGTCTCGTGATGAGACCTCCTATCCTTAAACTAACATTTCAAACATTTATTTATTATATTGTGGGTCCCCTTTATTTAAAGATAAGCATTTCATTGATTTCTTGAGTGATCCCTGGGTGAAGCATCTGGAAGGTTTATATGAGGATTTTATCTTTTACCCAACACCAACCCCTCTAGGCCTTTAGCCCCTTCTTCCCATAGAAAGAGGGGCAACCCCTTCTTGGGTCAATATACCCTAAAATCCTAAGAGAAAAGGAAATGGATGGGAATAATGATGGAAAGTGGTAAGTATGGTCAGGAATGGTAAAATAGCTCATTAAGGGAGTTCCCAATAGAAAACCCATCCCCAAGGAAAACCAATTACTAGGGCACAATGTCAACCACCAAGGTGAAGCTAGGAAAAGGCATAATTTCCAAGCACATATCATGAAATCTAGAGAAAATATAGCATACAACATAATCAAATGTCTTAAATATTGAAATGATGCTCACCATAATACTGACTTGTACCTCATAGAGCAAGGCCCACTACCTTCCGGAATCCAACTGGTGTGGTGGATTCCATCTGCAAATCTGTGACCATCTGTGGTGGTGAGTGGGTTTTCCATCTATGCAAAGGGTATTGTTGGTCATGTAGTCTCTTGACACTCCATATCTGCAACCTAAGGGCCTCGGGACATCATCTCCTTAGTTATCCATGAAATAGGGATAATAGAAAGGACTCCCTTGTTTTGAGATAAATGCAGCTAAGAAGGCATCTACGAAACCTCATGGAGGCCCTCGGCATGGTGAGTGAAAGGGGGTTTTTGTCACTGGTTGTTGTGAAGGAGAGTGGAATTCACACTCATAATTTCTATTAGATATTGAATGTCCCTTGGTGGTATCATGGCCTAGCACGGGGGTGGCATGTTGTTGAAAATGGCAGAGCAGTAAAGCCTACGATTGGGTGGAAAAGTGTTCACCCTCAATTAGTTGGTTGGTTGGCATTTTGAGGTAGATAAGTCTTTCTTTGTGCTCTCTTTTATGCTTTGTAACATTGTTATGTTTGCTTGTGCAGTGGATGGAATTGTATGTTTTATGAACAAGAACTTGTAAGGAAAAAGGGATAGGATGTATTCCCTATGTTTCCTGTGTAAATAATAATGTGTCCATGTGTTTTATTTTCCTACAAAAGGAAATATGGTTCATAAAACTAGGAATGGAATGAATGTATGCACAAGTAACCTAATGCCTATGGTGAGCAACCATGTGAAATTGGCATGTATTTTCCATGTGCAAGGGGTGAATTGTAGATCAAAAACCAGGCCTTTGGGCATGATATTGCAAATTAACCCGAATAGTCGGGATTCTCTACTCCCTCTCAGAATCTTTGTAATGGGAGATCATGGTGGAACCCAAATATCTGGGTCACGTAGCGGGTTGTAGATTCGGTAGACTCAAGTAGAGCCATATACATGCTAAGGGAGAAAGACAAATTCAGATACCTTGGTGCATGTACAGTTGATTAGAATTGTGACAGAGGAACCCTGATATCTGATCTGGGATTTCTAAAAGGGGGATGTACTTAAAAACTTGAATCCCAGATATGGAACCCAGCAATGGAACCCCAAATATGGATTGCAGAAATCCAGGATTTTTCAACAAATGGACTTATGCAGAAGTTATAGATCTTGTATGTGGTACCCAGCGTAGGAACAGTGAACCATAGTGTAACTGCACGATATCTGGGTAGCGAAAATCTGGAAATTCCAACAAGGGAGACCTTTGTAAAAGGAAAATTCAGATATGGAACTATGATGCAAGGGAACCTTGAGGTCTGTGGCATCAATATAACGTGGAGTACATGTGGGGATGATGTGGATCCCACGTAGCAAGTTACATGGTGAAGTCAGGTGGCAAGCCACAGAGAAAGAGCCAGATTGAAAAAACTAGGAGAGGGAATCGTGATAATCTAGAAATCTGAAAGTTCTTAAAAATGGGTTTTTTTGTAAAATGTTGGATTTTGGATGAAACGTCAGCTATGTCATGTCAAGATGCCACATCAGGAGCCACGTCATAGGGGTGTCCCTATCAGAAGACCACAGTGGCAAGTCGTAGGGGTGAGGTCAAATGGTGGAATCGAAAGATGGAACTTAGACCATCCACAAATCCATAAATCCAGAGTTTCTTTCAAATGGATTTTTGTAAACTGTTGGATCTTGAATGTCATGTCAGCATGCTAAGTCGGATGTCATGTCATATGACACGTTAGCATACGGTATCAGAGGTGCCACATCAACTTGTTGAGTTAGGATGCCACATTAGCAAGCCATGTCAGAGGACACTTCAACAAGATGTACCCGATAGTAGGCCATGGTGGTAGGTTGTAGGGTAGAGGTCAGATGGTGGAATCAGGAGATGGAAATAGGACCATTTTGAAATCTGGAAATCCGGGAAATCCCAAAAAGGGGATTTTATAGAAATGACGGATGTCGGATGGTGGAACGGTGAGGTAGAACCTAGACCATCTGGAAATCCGGAAATCTGATATTTCTGAAGAAAAAAAAAGAGAATTTAGTAAAATGTTGGATGTCGAATTTTTGGATGTGGAACCTTGACACTGTGGAACCATAATACCCTGAGGCGGTTTGAGTAGATGTCAGGTGGATGGACATGTCGTCCTGATGTGGATTCCAAGTATGATGAAACCCCATACCATGTGAGCATATAAGTCCAATGAGGAGGTTCCAAGTGGAAGATGACACATGGAGAGGACAAGTGCCCTCTCGTGGAGAAGTTTGGATGAAGAGGACTGAGTTAACTGCCAAGCACCTTCAAAATTGAAATGAATATGGGTTATGAGATCGTATAGATCTCAGCCATTAGATATGTCGAAGAACTGGTGATAGGTGGAGGCCCATCACTGTGTACATGTCAGCAAGGGAAAATGAGTTAAATATTGTCAAGTGGAAGGTGACACATGGAAGAGGACATGTGTCCTTTCATGGTGAAGTCGGGACAAGCAGGAGAGGTTATTGGTCAAGAATTTCTAAGTCTGAAAATAACCAGGACTATTGATCATGATCGACCTAGACCATCAATCATTCAGAGGATGGTTTTGGAAGGACTCATTTGGGTAGTCTTGTGGTATCTCAACCCTCCAAAAAAGGAAGTCCAATAGGCTTTCAGACTTCAAATTTTAGAAAGAATTGCAAATGCATTGTTTTGTTTCCTCGATAAAAAATATCGAAAGGTTGTTCCTGATAGTCTTGTGGCCTTTGTATTTTAGAAAGGATAGATTATGGTGATAAAGGAGAACCCGGTAATCTTCGAGCTGTGAAATTCAGAAATACCTTAGGGTGCAATAGAAGTGACACTCCAACGAAGGATTATCCGATGAAAAGAAAGTTCGATAGTTTGTCGAGCTACGGATTCAGAATGATCCACTAAGCACAGTAAGATAGATACCATGATTATGCAAGCCCAATAAAGAAAGTCTTATAGGCTTGTGGTGGATTTTGATAGTGTTGCAAACTTTGGAATTCAGACGAACTCGTGAAGACTTGCAACCAGAGTTTTCGATGGGGGTTTTCCAATATTCTAATGGGCTTTGAAAGCCCAAAGACATGTGTCTGATGGTATACTAGCAGGACACATCAGCCAACATGTGAAATATAGGTCCATGTGGATGATAGTGGACCGATGACATTAGTTAGCATGTGTGAAGTAGGTCCACGTGGATAGAGTGACGTCATCATAAGGAAAATTTTGGCAGATTTTCAAAAGCGCATAACGTCTTTCCTCGAGCTCAGATTTGAGCACAATTATAGTCATTGGAAATACCTCAAAGAGAATAATTGGCTTAGGATCTCGGAATTGGAATTAGAGTGATGGTTATCAAGAGAAATTTTGAACATTCCACCAGCCCAATAAAGCTTAGGGGGTTGGGTGTGTTATAGAGTGGTAACAAAGTTGGGGTTCAAATATTGGACCTGAGTAGCCATAGATATAGCACAGAAACATAATTGTTTAAGCTTGGTTTGAAAAATTGAGCCTAAAAGGTTCAAATAAAATCCAAAAGCAGAGATTATGGAACAAGAATTAAGACATTGAGGTTGTATGGCCATGAACCTGAAATTAAACATTTGTGACAACCCCTAGGTGTTGTATGAGTTCAGAGAATGGATGAAATTGTTGATAATTGTGATGTCACCTACAAGGAGGGATTGAAAGAGTGTCTGATAATTATGATTATTTCTTATGTAAAGGCTAGATCTTATACGAAAAATTCCTTTGGATTAAGGAAATGACTAAGAATTGTCATGGTCAATCCATTTTGTATTACAATGGAAGAGATGTGTTGTTGGATATCCATTTAGGTGTAAGTAAATGGATTTTTTAACCAAAAGGGTTGTATGAACCCAAGATTTGTGGAAGAGGTCAAAGGTTTGGGAAGCAGAGGACGGGTCTTTGCTAAGAAATTTAGAACGGGACTGCATTGTGCAAGCTACTACAATATGCATAAATGTGCATTCGAAGCTCAATGAAGAACACAATCAAAATCTTGACTGGTGAAGAATATGGCCAAGCAATGCAACCATGATAATGAGGGGGAATATCTCAACTTATATCTTTATATTCGATTCTTTCTTAACTATGAAAAATATTGTTATATGTTTCTAGTTAAGAGCATGGACATGATAGAATGCACTGGTAGGCTAAAGAATGAAATGCTAGGTGCATATAGACATGCTACAAATGCATAGGATAATGATGAGCATATACCTAACATGCATATAGACTTATTAAGAATTTTTTTGATATGAATTGTCATAATGAATAACCATGATTGATGATAATTGATCACTGAGAAAGGTTGGTAGCATGGATGACAATGTCGAGGATGCTACATACAAACTTGTAAGGATAAGGCTATGAATTGTAATGTGCTAGTCCAGAGTTTGGTGAAGGAGTGAAGGAACCTCCCCAAGACACCAATGGATTAGGTAGCATCGAATGTTGAATGTCATCCATACATGTATGGTCTTGTATGCTCAAATGATAAAAGATAATCTAGATAAGGATTTCCCCTGTGAAATTTTGATGACTGAAAATGATTGAGGCATGAATGGTTAAGGAAAATAGGAAGTAGTACTTTTTATGCATTGGGTAATACCTCGATTACCTAGTTAATTCTTGACTTATGAAGTGTTTTTATAGAAAGTGTGCAAGAGTGATCTCTTGTTGATTGTTGCCATAGGAAAGAGGGCAATGTATTCATGAATATTCCTGAGACTTTTAATGAGATTGATTGTAATCTCTCATTAGAAAGGTTGATAGTTTGAATTAAAATAAATAAATAAAATGTATGAATGACATTAAAATGTGCAAGTGTTGCACTTGCATGCTCATACCTATTTGTATATATGCTTAAATTCATGGTTTGACTACATGAAAAGGATGCATGGTATGAATGCATGCATGAAAAAGTTTACTGTGAAGCAAAAGTAATAAGTGCTACGGATACATAGTTGACCCTATCTTGAAGTGTCTAGTTGTTTTGTTTGGGATACTAGCTTGAAGAGGTTGTATGTCATTCTTCATAAAGAGATAGTAAAAAATGTTGAAAGAGAAAGTGAGTGAGAAATATTTTTTAACTATGAAAAAAGGCAGTGTTAGACAACTGAGAGGTGGGGGTAAATCAGTTGTTACTGTGATTAAACAATTATGCCCATTTTAAACTCATTACATAACACTCAATGATGATCACAATAATTCGGGGAAGTAAGCAATAGAGTATTCAACATCAATCACACACATGAAGTATATAGAAACAGATATTCCTGAGAAAACCTATAACGGGAGAAAACCTGTTATTCTTCAAATGATAGGAAGTCTTTTTATGTTATGTACATCATCTATCTTTGAGCACCAACTCAATCTGAGGCTACCACCTTTGTTTTACAAGCTGCAACTTGCAGAGAGCACCAACTCTCTGGTTTCTCTAGCACCCACTAGAAGGAAGCACCAACTCCATGAGTGTTCCAGAACCAACTTCCAGTCACACAGACACCAACCAGTACAACAGAGAACAATAGTTCTCCCTTGCACCACCCTACCACCCTACTTTTTCTAGCTGCAACCAGATGGAATCTACAACTCCCTGTGTTCAAGCACCCACTTGAAACTCTAAGGACAACAGTCCTCCCTAGAACCACCCTACCACCCTAAGATATAAATCTTTTCTTTTTGAAATTTATTACAGTGATATAGTATTTATCAATGGCTTACCAGTCCCATCATTATTCGACTACACTGCTCTGCTCTGCCTACATCAGTGTGTTCCTGCTCGCATCTTCTTGCGCTTAAGTTTTCGTACAATATGTTGTTTTCACCATTTCTGCTCTATCCATCTTATGTTCTTCATCTCTACATCTTTCACACTATGTTCCTGTTGTCTTCTTGATCACATATAGTTCGACTTGTTTTACCGAGAAACAACAACCTGCCTCTATCACGGCATGTTTCCTTTATTCCTTCTCTCATCGTATGTTACACTCCAAATCTCAATCGCCCATGTCAAGAATCTCAGAACACTCAAGAGCCATGATTCCAATGCCCCAAAACAATGATTCAGTTAGTGTAACTGAATCATAACTGATCAAGAAACCATGAAATTAAACAACAACCCTTCAATCAGATTCAGTTTGATCGGTGTCGTTGGATTATACACGCAAAGGCTTTTTGAATTTTCAATTTGTAACCTCTGATGTGGAACCTAGCAACGCTAACTCCTTCCCCTATCTTTCGTTGATGTGACCTTGGGCGATGCTATCATGTGACCATGTGAATGCAGGCATGGCCAAAGGTGGTTTGAGATCAAACTACTTTTCACCCCGCAATTTACCTCGAGCCTCCACGTGTCCTTTCTCCAAAATCGTGGTTTCGATTGCGGCTTGCCTTCAGAAAATTAACTTTCAAGCAATTTATAGTCCCACAATCAGGCGTGATTGTCGATCTCATGGTCTCTGACAGATTCCTTCGATCAATGGGTCTAATCTATCGCCTTTCCTTCCTCTTCTCTGGATCCACTCTCTCCTAAGTCTTAACAACCAAGTGACGTGTGGCCCTCCAAACCGACGGACGAGATCGATTTCGCCTTTCAGGATTCGGGAGTCTCGATTCTCAAACTCCACTTTCTTCGTGGTGCTTCCACCTGGAATTCATGATCTATCAACACATGGTCTTCTCGAATCAACGATCACAATCCCTTCGGGTATTCGAGGTTCAGAAATCTCAACTTTCCTTGCTCGCTTTTTCCCGGAGTGTTCCAACTGGAGTGCACGATTTGTTGACGTGTGTCCTCCTACAGATCGACGGTCCTCATCTCCTTTGGCTCTTCGGGCTTTGGGGATTTCAAAACTCAACTTTGCTTCCTTCACTTTCTCTCGGAGTGTTTTTCCCCGAACTACACGGATTTCTGCCACGCGTCCTTCTAGCAACCGACGGCCTGGATCTTCTTTAGCCCTTGGGTCTTCGGCGATCTGGTTTCCTTCCCAACCACAAACTCCTGAAGTGATTCACTCTGGAGTTGTGGATGGTGCACCACCTATCAGTATTGACGATGGGTGTTCCCTGCTTACATCGAGACTTCGGGACTTTGACAAGTCCGCTCTCCTGCACTCATCCAAAGACTTAACCTTCGTGCATTTATCTCTGGATCCAATGATCGTTGATCCTCGGTGCTCAGATCCAACAGATCATATCTTTACTTCTCTTGGATCTAACGGTTGTCCTAACTCCTAAAATGTACCTTAGATTGATGGCTGAGAGCGACTTCGGACCTTCTTCCTTCGGGACTTTGGGGCTTTTGACATTTGTTGGTGATGAAACTCCCGAACTAAATCTCCCGGAGTGACATAGCTTGCTTATGTCACTTGTTGACGTGTCACAAGCCGAGTAGCTGCCATGTGTGATCCAGGTGGATATTGGTGGCCACCCACCTTTTTCGACTGGCTCAAAACAGTTTTCTGGCAATTTTGACAATTTACTATTTTTAGCAGGTTTTAACTTCTGGGGCCATTTTGAGAGCCTAAATGAAGGTTTTTCGAAATCGAGGTTCTCAATAATGGCCAAATGCATGATTGAGCCCCCAAAATGAATCTCCTCAAGGATACATTTCCAACGAGCTATCATACACCTAAAACGGAGATCGTATGCAAAAGTTACAACCCCGAGAAGTTGTTGTACATGACTTTTGGCGCTTCATCTCCTAGGGTTAGGTTTTTGGATGTCTAGGGTTTTTGGCATTCCTGTTTATTGTAAAAAGGCCTACAGAGCCTCATTGTAATCATCTTCTTGCGAATGCGAGTATCCGTCGCATCTCTTCTCAGAGATAAGCTGCCACCATTCTAGCGAGTCTTTCACTTTGTATTTTTACAGTCTCTGTACATTTCTTTCATTAATAGAAATCGTGTATTATTGTATCTCTGTGTTTATGGTTGCATCTATGATATATTTTTGTTATATTATTGGATATACGTGATATCTCTGTGCATTTCTTTATTATATCCGCTCTCATTTCATGCCGAAAATAATCTGAATCAATGGTATCAGAGCAGGTTGTTCTTGATCGTTTTTTTTCAGTGCATGTCCCCGATGAGGTCCGAGTATAGCAAGTTGGGCCTCGAGCTTGTCTCTCTTGAGGACAATCGCTCTCACACACCAAAGAAACCCTCAATGGTGGAAGAAAAGAAAAATGACGAAGCATACGATCCTATCAGTTTGTTGCTTGACAAAGCTCTCATGTGACAGAGGGACGAAATGATGGAGAATTTTTCCCACATCCTTCAATGTCTGCCAATAGAAATAGGCACATCTTCATCAAGAAGCCACTTTGGAGGCACCTCTCCTTTCAATATACAAGTTAATTTTGATATTCTTGTGTTTGAAGGACAGATAGATGTAGAAGCCCTAGACAAATGGTTAAATCTGCTAGAAGGTTATTTCTTTGTTCACAAATTTTCCAACAAAGAAAAGATCACCTTCGCACTCCTTAAAGCTCTCCCCCATGTCAAACATTGGTGGGAAACTTATTGGGAGCAGAGTTCCACAGAGGATTCTGAAATATATGGGGTTGATCCCACTTGGGATTTTTTTGTGGATGCGGTAAAGGAACAGTATTACCCTGTTGGAAACTATGAGGACCAGTACATGAGATGGACCACACTACGGCAAGAGAGGGGCCAAGCAGTTTTGGAGTTCACCAATACCTTTCATGCCTTGTGCACCAAGTTGGGTATTAAAGACTTCGAGCAACATTTGGTTCTGAAATACCGTGGGGCTCTACACAGATACATCCAGACTTAAATGGATTTTCTGGACATCTCATCACTTGGTGCTACTTATCAATATGTTGTTAAAATCGAGAAGAAATTTAAGCACCAAAACAAATGGGATTTCGTATCTGTAAATCCGCAACAACCAAAGTATGACAAAGACAGCCCTAACAAACAGTCTCCCAAAAACTAGTCCAAGACATAGGAAAAGAAGGGTCACGAGAAGACAAAGAAGGACACCAAAAAATGGTGCGATTTCCACAAAAGACATTGGTACAACATCGATGAATGTCGCTCAAAAAAGTCATTGGTGAGCGAGATCAAAGACAAGGAGCTGAACCCTGATTCAGAATCCGATTCTGAAAATACTGGTAAAGGACAAATCATTGACGTAGACCCCACTGCTATTGTCACAATCGCAGCAATTCAACCAGAAGAACCAACAGATCCCGAAGAGGGGGAGCGCCTTTTTCATTCACAGATGTGGGTGAAGGGGACCCCGCTGCATTTTATTGTTGATTGCGGAAGCCAGAAGAACCTCATCTCAGCAGAGGTCGTCAAACAGTTGGGATTGTCGACAACACCACACCTGCGGCCATACAACATCGGGTGGCTTCGCCAAGGACGAGATCTTTGTGTCAGCCAACAATGTCGACTGTCATACAGCATCCAGCCCTTCAAGGATGAGGTATTATGTGATGTCTCCCCACTGGATGTCTGTGATGTTCTCTTGGGCCAGCCATATATGTGGAAGCGCCATGTTGTTTATGAGTCTCGACCCCGTAGTGTCATTATTACTTTGGGGGGTCATCTCTACAGAATACCAGAGGTAGTTCCGACTATTGTTCCACCTAAAAAGTGTCGCAAGGTAGTATCTAATACTACAAAATTTAGCTTCTTCAGAATCTGTTCAAAAGGGGAACAGAAGGACATTGCAACCACTACAGCCTCACCTCCTGCACCTTCTATCCAACAGAAGTAGGTCGACAAGGTTGCAGCAAAGTGAAAAGATTCCTTTTTCACACCTTCCTCTCATGTAGCTCCACTTGTTGAACAGCCTCAGCTTCAACAGGTTCATGACAGACTTCCACAAACTAAGCAGCATGACGTCTCCAGCAATACAAGCAGCGCACCAAGATGCAGATCCAGCAGACGCTTTTCCCTCTCCCCCGGGAACTCAACGCAATGGATACCATTGCTTCCTAAGGAGGGAGGATTGATCCAGGTGGATATTGGTGGCCACCCACCTTTTTCGACTGGCTCAAAATAGTTTTCTGACAATTTTGGCAATTTACTATTTTTAGCAGGTTTTAACTTCCAGGGCCATTTTGAGGGCCTAAATGAAGGTTTTTCAAGATTGAGGTTCTCAATGATAGCCAAAGGCATGATTGAGCCCCCAAAATGAATCTCTTCGATGATACCTTTCCAACGAGCTATCATACACCTAAAACGGAGACCGTATGCAAAAGTTACGACCCCGAGAAGTTGATATACTAACTTACCCAAACAGGGCCCACATGACTTTTGGTGCTTCATCTCCTAGGGTTAGGTTTTTTGATGTCTAGGGTTTTTGGAATTCCTGTTTATTGTAAAAATTCCTACAAAGCCTCATTGTAATCATGTTCTTGTGAATGCGAGTAGCCGTCACATCTCTTCTCAGAGATAAGCTGTCACCATTCTAACGAGTCTTTTACTATGTATTTTTATAGTCTCTGTACATTTCTTTCATTAATAGAAATTGTGTATTATTGTATCTATGTGTTTATGGTTGCATATCTGATATATTTCTGTTATATTATTGGATATACGTGATATCTCTATGCATTTCTTTATTATATCTCCGCTCTTATTTCATGCCAAAAATAATCTGGACCAACGTGTCACTCAGATTCGTGATTTTCACATACCTAAAGTGTCGATTCAACTTGACACTTGTCATTGTCTTCTTGCACCATGTGTCCTTGTTGACTTGGTCTTCTGACGTGGTATGCGAACTTGGTCTGCCACATCCTTATAGACGTGGTTTTATTACGTGGTTCTCCCTGATCTAATGGTCATCGCATTTTCTCCATATCTGATGGTCCTTATTCATTTCGGATTTTCGGGTTTCGGGTAATTCGACTTTCAAGTTTCCAATTCTTCTAAAGTGAGATTCCTCGAACAGTAACCTCCTCGCAACTTTTGATGTGAACCAAATGTTGTTCGTCGATCATGTTCTTAGATCGATGGCTCGATCTATCTTTGGTGCTGCTCTTCTGGCTTATCATGTCCTTCCACTCAAAAGTGATCCAACAGTCGTGAAGACACTCGAAGCAGATCAACGATCAAGGAAGGTTGTGGAACTACAACTTGCAAGTGATTTAACTCGTCACCAAAACTCTGCAATTTGAAGTTGTGCATTGTTGGTGAGTTAGCCACAATCATCAATCTTTGAGGCTATAAGATCTGACAATCCTGACTAATTGCAGGATTGGAAATAGCATGATATTTAATTCTCCTTTCGATCTCCACGTTGATCTGGAGATTGCGCATCTGACGGTCACAACTTAAACCAACTTAATCATATCGTTTGTTATATCAACCACAATTGTTGATCTTTGGGTTTATGAGATCTGACGATCTAGACCAATTACGGGATTAGAACTAGCGAGTTGTTTAATTCTTCTTTCGCTCTCCACAATTCATCCTTGTCGTTGATCTGGCTTGCATATCTGACGGTCACGATCCTCCAATGGTCCTCAAGCCCACGGTCACTCATATGACTGATGCCCATAATATTAGACAATCAACACGGTCAATTTCTTGATCGGACAGATGTTGAGGCTTCTCACCCTGAGCTTACATTTTTCCTTCTGAGCTTTGATCTCTGCATATTGTTCACTTCTCCTCCAAAGCTTATGCTTTTCCTATTCGTGATCATCGTTGTTGTTCTTGCCATCAATGACAAACACACTCTTCCTGTAAAAACATGTCAACAATCTCCCCCTTTGGCATTGATGGCAACCCTGAAAGGCTGCATTATTCTGCTTAGACCTCCAACTGTAGCATCCAGACCACACATGTTCTCCCCCTTTGACATCAATGTCAAAGAAAACATGCTCCCCCTGAGTTGTTGCAGTACTTTTTCGGAGGTATCAGATATTCAACCAACACATACTCCCCCTGACAGGATGGACTCTCTTAGGTGAGAGAAGGGATGACACCCAGCTTCTGACGGAGATATTCAAATGGTGTCTTGGCTAGGGGTTTAGTAAAGATGTCTGCAATTTGTTCTGTGGAAGGAATATAGTCCAGCTAAACAGCTCTGATTGTAACCTGCTCTTTGATAAAATGATACTTTATTGGTATATGCTTCATCTTTGAATGGAGAAAAAGATTCTTCGAGACACTAATGGCACTGGTGTTATCACAGTGAAGTGGAATGGGATCAGTATAAGTTACCTTCAAATCTCCAAGATTTCGTATCATCCATAAAATCTTAGTGCAGCAATTAGCAGCAGCAATGTACTCTGCCTCTATAGTTGATAATGAAATAGATCCCTACTTCTTACTAATCCATGCTACTAACAAATCACCTAAGAAGAATGCACCTCCACTGGTGCTCTTTCTCTCATCCAAACAGTTTGCCCAATCAGCATCTGAATATGCAGTTAATTGAAAATTCTAATTTTTAGGATACCAGAGACCATAAGTCATTGTACCCTTCAAATATTTGAATATCCTTTTGACAGCTGCTAAATGATTTTGTTTAGGAGAAGACTGAAAACGACCCACCATTCCAACAGCTTGCATTATATCAGGACGGGGTGCTATGATGTACAAAAGACTACATATCATTGATCGATATGTTCTTTGATCAACATCAGGTGAAATATCATTTATATTGAGCTTACAACCAACCACCATAGGTGTACTAACAGGAGAGGAATCTTCTATCTGAAACTTCTTCAACATCTCTTTCAAATAATTTTCTTGAGAGATAAATAGCCCTACAGAACTCTGATTGATTTGTAAACCAAGAAAATATGACAATTCTCCTATCAAGGACATCTCAAACTCATTCTGCATTGAATTAGCAAACCAATGAACTGAAGGGTCATTAGTGCATCCAAAAATCATGTCATCTACATAAACCAAAACAACTAATAAATCATCACCTTCAAACTTAATGTACAAATTACTGTCAACAGTACCTTTCTTGAACCCTTTGTCCTGTAGAAATTTGTCCAGTCTATAATACCAGGCTCGTGGTGCATGTTTCAGTCCATATAATGCCTTTTTCAACTTACAGACATAGTCAATATTATCTGTCAGTGAAAATCATTCAGGTTTCTCCACATATACTTCTTCTTCTAGATATCCATTAAGAAATGTTGACTTAACATCCATCCGATATACTTTAAAGTTCTTATGACATGCATAGGCAAGAAATATTATGATGGCTTCCAATCTTTCCACTGGTGCAAAGGTTTCATCAAAATCCTATCCTTCAACTTGTGCATACCCCTTACAGACCAATCTGGCTTTATTCTTAACAATTTGTCCTTGATCATTCATTGTATTCTTAAACACCCATTTGGAGCCAATTACATTCTTATCTACAGGTCTAGGAACAAGCTCCCAAGTATTGTTCTTCTCAATCTAATCTAGTTCCTCATTCATTGATTTTAACCAATTTACATCTTTATTGGCTTCATTAAAGTTCTTGGGTTCCACCATGGATATGAAGGCTATATGTGATTGCTCGGTGTCTTTGACTATCCTTCTCTTGTTTGTACACCTTTGTCTTTCTCACCAATTATCTGACTTGCGGGATTATTCTTTTGAGTAATTCTGGGGGAAGGATTTGATGATGTATGTTGATTTGAGTCTGCTTGAGTATTTGTATCTTCATATAACTCAGAGTCTTCTTTTTTTTATTCTTGGACCTGTTCATCTTCAACTTCAACTGTGTCCTCTGTCACAGACTCAATATTGTTCACCTCTCTTACGAGAACTCCTTCATCAACCTTTAAATCAATGCAATCAACTAATTTATACAATCTTTTATTAAAGCATCTTTATCCTTTATTATTGGTAGCATATCCTAATAAAATGCCTTCATCAACCCTATCATCATACTTGCCAAGGTTTTCATTATTATTCTTTATGTAGCACTTACTCCCAAAGACTTTGAAGTGTTTGATTGAAGCAAGTCTTCCATACCACAGTTCATAATCTGTCTTGTCACTGTGTGGTCTGAGGTAGGATTTGTTAAGAATATGTACCGTTGTCTGTATTGCTTCTACCCAATAGTTTTGACCAAAGTTCTTCTCATTCATCATTGACCTGGCCATTTGCTGAATTGTTCTGTTTTTCCTCTCAACTACTCCATTTTGTTGTGGAGTTCCTAGGATTGTGTATTCTCTCTTGATCCCATGTTTATCAGAGAATTCCTTGAAATCACTTGACATAAATTCTCCTCCTTTGTCTGATCTTACTGCCTTTAACCTGTTGCCTATTTTATTCTCAGTTAAAGCCTTAAATATTTTAAATTTCTCAAATGCTTCAGCTTTTTCTTTGAGAAAAGCAACCAAGGTGAATCTGGAGTAATCATCAATGATCAACATGAAGTAGTTTTCCTTCCATGTGCCTTCCTGTCTTGATGGTCCACATAAATCCATATGAACCAATTGGAGTGGTTTCTTTGTTGAAGTAGAGCTCTTGGATTTAAACTGTGTCCTGGTTAGCTTTCCTACTTGGCAGGGTTTACACACAGAATCTTGTGGCTTTGATATTCTTGGAAGATCTTTTACTGCCTCAAAACTTTTGAGCTTGATTAAGTGGTCAAATTTTAGATGTCCAAGTCTCATATGCCATAACCAGCTTTCATCATGTTTTCTTAGATGACACTCTTCTCTATCTTCTTTCAACACATATACATTATTATATGTCCTTATGCCTTTAGCCACCACTTATCCTGAGTTTACAGACTTTATCTTACAATCTTTGGAAGTGAACACCACTTCACATCCTCTGTCACACATTTGACTTACACTAAGAAAATTATGTTTCAGCCCATCTACAAGCAGAACATCCTGGTCTTTTCATTTACCATTACTCAAACTCACCATCGCTTTACCCTTGATTTTACCTGGTTCATCATTTCCAAAGGTCACATTTCTTGTTTTTCTTTTACTTATAGACAGAAACTTATCCTTGTCTCCAGTCATGTGCTTGGAACATCCATTGTCTATATACCAGGGGTCTCTTTTTTTTTGAGCTGAAAGTACTAGACCACATTTTTCACTATCTTTCTTTTTCCATGTGCTGGCATTTCTAGCTAAGGGTTTTATCCTTGGATCTGCTTTGTAATTCTTCAGATGGCAGTTTGTAGCTTTGTGGACGAAGTTATGACAGTTATAGAATTCAAGCTCATTGTTCAATAGGTCAAATTGATTGGTGAAAATTTTTCTACTCATTGGTTGTTTAGTTCTATGTTGCAAAGATTGTTTATTTATTGATCTCCTCAGTTGCATGTCTCTAAACTTAATTTGACAATTTTCAATCTTATGACCAAAATTAGAGCAGTAAAAAACAGTAACCATGGAATAAATTTTGGTACCTAAAGGATGGCCTTCTTCTTGGCATTTTTTGCTCCATCTTCTGATATCTTTGTTTTTTATCACAGATCATCTTGTATTTATTAGATTTTTGTGGCAGAGTACTCACATGGTACGATTGTTTGCTGACTTGGAATTTGATCATCTTTACTAGATCTTTGCTTTCAGACTGTTTGCTGCTTGAACCACTTACATAGCCTAAACCAGTATTCAACAAAGGAGATCTTTGTTTGCTCAGAATGTTGTTTAGTTCTGTTGAGGCTTTAATGCTTGCAAGATTTTGGAGATACAATGCTTTAAACTTCTCCATCTATTTTCTGGTTTTTACTACCTTTTCTTCCAAGGCTTCACATTTTGTCTTCTTCTCTGATAATTATTGTTTCAGAATGTCCTCTATTTTCTTTGCCTCTTCTAATTCCACTTTTGGAAGGGAAAATTCTTCATCAGGTTTTTTATTGTTTTTCTTGAACTGTATCAGCAATTGTTTTTGCTTTTTCTTCTTAAATCTGAGTCTAGCAATTTATTCTAGGGCACTGATCAGTTCTCCTTCTAAGTCAACCATAGATTCTTCATCATTAACATCACTTCCTATGATTTTATTATCATAATCCTCTTTGGCCATAAGAATAAAGTCATTAACCTTATCTTCACAAGCAAAATCACTATCTGTGTCTCCTGAAGAGTCATCATTGTTTACACATAAACTTTTCTTTTTACCAAATCTCTTGAATTTGTACTTCTCTTCACCTTCAGTGTTCTGGTCCTTCTTCTTGTCTGGACACTTAGATGTAAAGTGACCTATCTTTCCACAGTTAAAACATTTGAAGAGAAACTTTCCTTGGTACTTGCCTGATCCTTTCTTTAGTCTTCTCACAAATTTTGCTTCAATTTCATTAGGCACAGAATCCTCATTCTTATCTGCTTTAAAGGATGATTCTCTAGAGGTGGGTTTATCTTTACCTATCCTCATTTCATAAGCAGCCAGATTTCCTAGGAGTTGATCAATAGGCAGAACTTTTAGATCATTAAGTTCTTTTATAGTTGAGACCATTGGGTTGAACATATATGGTAGAGATCTCAAAATTTTCTGAACTAAAGAGGCTTCCTCAATTTTATCACCAAGTCCTTTCATTGCATTTACTAGTTCTTCAACTCTCAGAAAGTACTTCCCAACAGTTTCATCCTCTTTCATCTTTAGATGTTCAAAATGTAATATGTAGGTTTGAAGCTTGGCACCCTTTACCTTCTCATTACCTTCCTAACTGCTAATGAGTTTGTCCCACATTTCTTTGGCAGATTCTAAGTGCATAACTTTTATAAATTTTGCTTCTGCAAGCCCACTCAGAATAACATTCATAGCCTTGGCGTTGAAGATGAATTCTAGCTTGTCATCCTTAGAATCCAATACAACTAGCTTGACATAACCAGTCTCTACCACATCCCAAACATCTGCACCTAAATCCATTATGTAGGCTCTCATCCTAACTTTCCAAAAGGAAAATTTTGTTCCATTGAATAGGGGAGCCTTATTGGTTGAAGTTCCTTCATGGCTAGTCATGTTTAATCTCTAGGATCTACCCTTAGATAAAAGGAACCCGCTCGGATACCAATTGTTAGACAACTAAGAGGGGGGGTGAATCCGTTGTTACTGTGCTTAAACAATTATGCCCATTTTAAACTCATTACAGAACACTCAATGATGATCACAATAATTCAGGGAAGTAAGCAACAGAGTATTCAACATCAATCACACACATGAAGTATACAGAAACAGATATTCCTGAGGAAACCCATAAAGGGAGAAAACCTCTTCTTCTTCGAATGATAGGAAGTCTTTTTATGTTCTGTACATCATCTATCTTTGAGAACCAACTCAATGTGAGGCTACCACCTCTCTTTTACAAGTTGCAACTTGTTGAGAGCACCAACTCTCTGGCTTCTCTAGCACCCACTAGAAGGAAGCACCAACACTCTGGTTTTTCTAGCACCCACTAGAAGGAAGCACCAACTCCCTGAGTGTCACACAGGCACCAACCTTTACAACAGAGAACAATAGTTCTCCCTTGCACCACCCTACCACCCTGGTTTTTCTGGCTGCAACCAGATGGAAGCTACAAATCCCTGTGTTCAAGCACCCACTTGAAACTCTGAGGACAACAATCCTCCCTAGCACCACCCTACCACCCTGAGATATAAATCTTTTCTTTCTGAAATTTATTACAGTGATACAGTATTTATCAATGACTTACCAAACTCATCAATATTCGTCTACACTGCTCTGCTCTACCTGCATCAGTGTGTTCCTGCTCTCATCTTCTTGCGCTTAAGTTTTCGTACAGACTATTGTTTTCACCATTTCTGCTCTGTCCAGCTTATGTTCTTCATATTTGCATATTTCACGCTTTGTTCCTGTTGTCTTCTTGATCACATACAGTTTGACTTGTTTTACCGAGAAACAACAACTTGCCTCTGTCACGGCATGTTTCCTTTATTCCTTCTCTCATCATCCGTTACACTATGAATCTCCAACGCCCATGTCGGGAATCTCAAAATGATCAAGAGCCATGATTCCAACGCCCCAGAACAATTATTCAGTTAGTGTGACTGAATCGTAACTGATCAAGAAACCATGAAGTGAAACAACAACCCTTCGATCAGATTCGGTTTGATCAGTGTCGTTGGATTATACACGCAGAGGCTTTTTGACATTTCAATGCGTAACCTCCGATGTGGAGCCTAGCAGTGCTAGCTCCTTCCCCTATATTTTGTTGAAGTGACCTTGGATGATGCTATCATGTGACCATGCAAATGCGGCCACCGCCAAAGGTGGTTTGAGATCAAACTACTTTTCGCCCCGTAATTTACCTCAAGCCTCCACGTGTCCTTTCTCCAAAACCATGGTTTCGATTGTGGTCCGCCTTCAGAAAATTAACTTTCAAGTAATTTCGGGTCCCCCAATCAAGCATGATCGTCGATCTCATGGTCTCTGACAGATTCCTTTGATCAATGGCTTCGATCTATCGTCTTTCCTTCCTCTTCTCCAGATCCACGCCCTCCTAAGTCTTAACGACCAAGTGACGTGTGGCCCTCCAAACCGACGGACGAGATCGATTTCTCCTTTCAAGATTCGGGAGTCTCAATTCTCAAACTCTGCTTTCTCTGTGGTGCTTCCACCCATAATTCACGATCTATCGACACGTGGTCTTCTCCAATCAACGGTCACGATCACTTTGGGTATTCGGGGTTCAAAAATCTCAACTTTCCTTACTCGCTTTTTCCCGGAGTGTTCCAACCGGAGTACATGATCTATTGACGTGTGTCCTCCTACAAATCAAGGGTCCTCAGCTCCGTCGGCTCTTCAAGCTTCGGGGATTTCAAAACTCAACTTCGCTTCCTTCACTTTCTCCCGGAGTGTTTTCCCCGAACTGCACATATTTCTGCCACATGTCCTTCTAGCAACCGACGACCTGGATCTTCTTCGGCCCTCGGGTCTTCGGCAATATGGTTTCCTTCCCAACCACAAACTCCTAAAGTGATTCTCTCTAGATTTTTGGATCGTGCACCACCTATCAGTCTTGAGGATGGACGATCCCTGCTTACTTCGGGACTTCAGGACTTTGACAAGTCCGCTCTCCTGTGCTCATCCAAAGTCTTAACCTTCACGAATTTATCTCTGGATCCAACAACCGTTGATCCTCAGCACTCAGATCCAACAGATCAAATCTGTACTTCTCCTGGATCTAATGGTTGTCCTAACTCTTGAAATGTACCTTAGATCGATGACTGAGAGTGACTTCGAACCTTCGTCCTTCGGGACTTTGGGACTTTTGACATTTTTTGGTGATGAAACTCCCGAAGTAAATCTCTCGAAGTGATGTAGCTTTCTTACGTCACTTGTTGACGTGTCACGAGTCGAGTAGCTTCCACATGTCACTCAGAGTCATGATTTGCACGTACATGAAGTGTCGATTCAACTTGACACTTGTCATTATCTTCTTGTGCCATGTGTCCTTGCTGACGTGGTCTGCCACATGTCCTTGTAGACGTGGTCTGCTGACATGGTTCTCCCTGATCTAACAATCATCGCATTTTCTTCATATCTGATGGTCCTTATTTATTTCGGATTTTCGGGCTTCGGGTAATTCGACTTTCAAGTTGCCAATTCTTCCGAAGTGAGATTCCCCGAACAGTAACCTCCTCGCAACTTTTGACGTGAACCAAATGTTGTTCGTCGATCATGTTCTTAGATCGATGGCTCGATCTATCTTCGGTGCTGCTCTTCTAGCTTATCATGTCCTTCCACTTAAAAGTGATCCAACGGTCGTGAAGACACTCGAAGCAAATCAACGATCAAGGAAAGTTGTGGAACCACAACTTGTAAGTGATTTAACTTGTCACTAAAACTCCGCAATTTGAAGTTGTGCGATGTTGGTGAGTCAACCACAATCATCGATCTTTGAGGCTATAAGATCTGACGGTCCTGACTAATTGCGGGATTGGAAATAGCACGATATTTAATTCTCCTTTTGATCTCCGCAATCTATCCCTGCCGTTGATATGGTGATTGCGCATCCAACGGTCATGACATAAACCGACTTAATCTGATCATTTGTTAGATCAACCACAATCGTCGATATTTGGGTTTATGTTATCTAACGATCTAGACCAATTGCGGGATTAGAACTAGCAAGTTGTTTAATTCTTCTTTCGCTCTCCGCAATTCATCCATGTCATTGATCTGGCTTGCAGATCTGACGATCACGATCCTCCAACAGTCCTCAATCCCACGGTCACTCATATGACCAATGTCCATAATATTAGACAATCAACACGATCAATTTCTTGATCGGACGGCTGCTGAGGCTTCTCACCCTGAGCTTACGCTTTTCCTTCTGAGCTTTGATCTCTGCATATCATTCGCTTTTCCTCCTGAGCTTATGCTTTTCCTATTCGCCATCGTTGTTGTTGTTCTTGCCATCAATGACAAGCACACTCTTCCTGTAAAAACATGCCAACAGGCAGTACACATATGATTTTACCTTTAGAAATTTTCATGAGAATGATTATGAACAATCATGAGATAGATTGATTTCAAGTTGAACATATGTGCTTATTGAAATTATAATGGTGTGCCAATTGTAGACATGCACACATAATACTGATACATATGAAAGATTGCATGGTTGAAAGCATTATGAGGATGTATTACTATGTTCTTTATGAAATTATAGGTAAATGGATGAAATGATAGAGTTGTTACTAACTCATGGGTTGAGATCATTTCAGAAGTTGATAGAGGTACAACAAGGAAAGTTGCATGTTGAGATAGTCCTAGGTGGAGGGATTATGTAAATACCATGTCAAAAGAACAAATCCATAAAATCGATTACTCCTTAGAGAAAAGTAGTGGGTTGCAGAAGCCTATATGTATAATAATCCTAGATTATATTTTGAAGACATGCATGTGTAGAAGACATGCAAATGAAATGTTAATTATTTTGATTTCTGTATGGTTAATGTGCAAAATGCACTTCATTGAAATTGAATTTATGATTTAAACATAATGTTTAGTATGTTATTTCTATCAAGGAAAGGAAGGATCTATAAATGAGGAATTTTCAAGATGAACTTGATTGGAACTACTCAAGGAAAAATGGAGCGGTCAGAAAGGAACGGAATGGCAAGAGGGTCATGAAGAGAGCTCAGCCATGCTGAGAATTCCATATTGTGCAAAGGGATTGGAAGGGAGATTCCCTTGAACCCTTTCCTAATGATTTATGTGTATCCTCTCTAAGGCTCATAAAGATGATATATGTGTGATTATTTTAGGCATAAGAATGATGATGGTTGTGTAAAGTAAAACAATTGAAATATATCTATGTTGCACTCATGAACACATTAAAGATAATGTGGTAGAGTGAATTTAGATATGCTCAGGAATATTTGATAATGGTTGTTGATTTAAAAGGTTCTATGGCACCTACATTTTGATTGTTATGATAGTTGATATGACTATGATGATGATTGTTGTGTGTAGGAAAGATTGGAACTGTTGTGAGGAGACACCTACCAATGATATACCACCTCATGTAGAGGGAAAGGGAAGAGAGATGTTGTTGAAAGATTGATGAAGGAATCTCATTATTTCCCACAATGCACCAACTAATGAGGTAACATCGGAAAGGTTGTTGGTGGTCAGACGGGTATATAAATTTATCATTCCAAAGTAGCATGTAGTCTAAGAGGAATTGGGAAACAATTTCTTTGGAAATTATTTATATCTTGGTGAAATATTCATTATTATGATTGACTATATGAATTTCATTGTACCCAAGTAGGTTATGATTCAGGAAAAAAACCTAAATGACAGAGTAAGGAACCCCTAGCAGGAAAGGGTGGTTAGAATATTTGCAATGAATTCATGAAAAGATTTGTCCCGGTTTCTTTGATTAACCAAGGATGAATGAATGATTGTACTCATAAGTAGCACATATGCTAAATGCATTGAAGAGATGCATGTGTAGAGAAAAAGGAATTTATTGGACTTCCCTTAAGGAAGGAAATCCTTCTAGTACCCCGAAGGAATTGTGAAATGGTAAAGGGAGTGATTGGGTATCCATGAGTATTCGAACCTTGGTCACCAGTGAAGGATGAATACATGAATGCATCTAGTCGAATTTTGATTTCATGGTTTTTTTATGTTGATTTTGAGGTCAAGATCAGCTCAAGATAGGAGACATATTCTTGATGTGAAAATGAATGCCAGTAAATTTATCCATGTGATGAGGTGAGTAGTTGAGTTTCCAACTCACCATGGTGGAATACATGACATAGATATGTGGTATTCCAAAGTCAATACAAGGATGTATTGTGTAAATGTGGCAATGAGTGATTGGCACACTAGTTTATTTATTGGTGATGTTTGATTGCATCATGAAAAGTTCGTTGTGCTAGATAATAAATTTGTAAAGAATGATAATGTCCTTTCCATTTGATATAATTTATGGACAAGAGTGATTTAATTGTTAGTATGTGTAATTTAAAATCACTTGAGAGCCAATGTAAGTGTGCAATGAAGGTAGAATATGCATGAAGTGCTAACAACCTATTTGGTTTAATGAAGGTTGAGAATTGCAGGAGGGGTGGTCTTGGTTTAATGTAAGTCCATAACGAAGGTCAATGTCTATAGCAACAAGATCCAAACTACTATGAGAAGGATATCCCATGCTTGTGGGAGCTAAGTTCCTATATGGAATAGATCTAAAAATTGATAAGTGAAATTTGAAATCTGTGGGAAGCATGTTTGAAATATTGTGATTGAAATGTATGATAACATCTCACAGTTATTGTATGAATATGATACATGTGCGATGGCATATCTATCCTAAAAGGAAAAATGATGGTTGTTGAACTGGAAAACATAGAAAAGAGGCTACTTATATGACACCAGAACCCTATGATATGCCATGACCACCTTGGTTGTAAGACTCTGTCAGTCTCTATAATATTCTTGTGCAAGGAATCCTTGGCAAGATGGATCACCTAAGGGACTGTGTAGTGGAGAAGGGGATGCATGATCATGGAGGGTGAGTGACTGTAAGGAAGATGAGACTTGAGTGAAAAGCATGATAGCTAGGATCATGAGCACATTGGATATGTCTAAGAAAACCATGAGCTAAACTCTAAATGTGTTAGCCATATGGATGCATATACATGATCAAATAGATAAGTATTGTCTGGATAAGTATATCTTATCCATAATTATGAACAACAATGAAATGTTTGTGCATAATATTGGTCACAATATGTAGGTTGCTTGAAAAATTGTTGTAAGCATGTACTAAAATACCATAAGTCTGGAATTGGACCAGAGTGTGAAGAGAAGTGCATTGTTGAAGGATAAAGACATGGAAGGGATTCATGAGAGGAAGAAGAACATCGAGGATGGTGTCCCTTTTAAGGGGGAGGGGATGTAACACCCCCATTTTGATCCTTTGATTAAATTGCAATTAATGATGTTTAGTGATGATTTTATATCAAAATGGAGATATTATTCCCATGTCGTGGAATGTGAACATTGTAAATGTAATATTGTTTAATAAAATAAAATAAAAACCAACTGACAAAAGGGTGGAGAATTATTACTAGTCATGCTACCATGAGAGCGGATAATGAGGGGGCTTAGAGGGGGTTCATCATGCTAAAGAATCCCAAGCCACATTGCTAAAATATTTTTTGGGAATAACCAGTTATTTCCCTTTTCCTGAATTCAAAACAAGTCAATTAATGAAGGGGGTTGATAGTTGAGCAACCAACCACCCACAATGAATAGAAGTATGGAGGACTGGATAGGATGGCAAGAAACTATCAGGTAAGGGTAAAACATATTACCCATCTCATTCCCCATGATTGACCCATGAGTTTCCTTCTGATAGAAGGAAGAGAAGAGCAGGTCAAGAATATTCCTAGGGGAAATGAAGGAAGAGATGCAAGGGGGTAGGAAGAAGAACAAGAGTCTGGGAACTTGGGGAAGCAGGAAGATTTTGATCTCTTAAGGAACTTGTCAAAAGGTTTTAGAGTGTTCAAAGTGCTCTGAGCTAAGAAAAAATCCCATGAGCAGAGCAGAGAAAGAGAAGAGAACTATTGTATCTAGGCAGAGAACCTTGAACCCAACCTGGGTTGAGAGGGTGACAAGCTTGATGCTTGTTGGGTAGTGGAAAGGACTCCCTTGTGCTAAGATAAATATAGCTAGGAAGGCATATGAGAAAGCTCGTGGAGGCCTTG
This sequence comes from Picea mariana, assembly GCA_032191745.1. Taxonomy (NCBI): domain Eukaryota; kingdom Viridiplantae; phylum Streptophyta; class Pinopsida; order Pinales; family Pinaceae; genus Picea; species Picea mariana. The sequence continues at coordinate 47,611 of JASDQU010102696.1, forward strand.
GGCATGGTGGGTGAAAGGGGGGTTTTGTTAGTGGTTGTTGTAAAGTACAGTGGCCTTCACACTCATAATTACTCTAAGAAACTAAATTTCCCTCGAGGGTATCATGGCCTAGCACGTGGGTGGTCTGCTATCGAAAGTGACAGAGTAGCAGAGCATAGGATTGGGTGGAAAAACACTCACCCTCAATATGTTAGCTAGTTGGAAATTTGAGATAGATAAGTCTTTCTTTGTGCTCTCTTTTATGATTTGTAAGCATGTTCTTATGTTTGCTTGTGCAGTGGGTGGAATTATATGATTTATGAACAAGAACCTATAAGGAAAAAGGGATAGGATGCATTCCCTATTTTCCTACATAAATAGTAATGTATCCATGTGTTTTATTTTCCTATAAAATGAAATCATGTTCTTAAAACTAGGAAAGAAATAAATGTATGCACAAGTAACTTAAGGCTATGGCATACAACCTTGTGAAATTAGCATGTATTTCCCATGTGCAAGGGGTGAATTGCATATTACAAACTATGCCTTTGGGAATAAAATTGAAGAGGAACCCGTGTAGTCAGGATTCTCTACTCCCTCTCAGAATCTATGTAATGGAAGATCATGGTGGAACCCCAAGATCTGGGTCATGTAGCAGGTTGCAGAGCTGATGGAGATAAGTAGATTCTTGTGCATGCTAAGGGATAAATCAAGATACAAATTCCTTGGTGCATGTACAGTTGATCAGAACCATGAAAGAGGAACCCTGATAACTGAAATGTCGAGGATCTGGGATTTCTAAAAGGAGGACTTACTTAGAATCCTGGATTCTGGATATGGAACTCGACAGTGGACCCCCAAATATGGATCGTATATATCCAGGATTTTTAAAAAAATGGACTTATGTAGAGGTTCTAGATCCTATATGTGGGACCCATCATAAGAACAGTGAGCTAGAGAGGAACCACATGATATTTGGGTAGTAGAAATCTGTAAATTCCAAGAAGGGAGACTGTTGTAAAAATCCAAATCCGGGAATGGAACTATGATGCAGGGGAACCTTGAGGTATATGATGTCAATCTAGCGAGGAGTACATGTGGGGATTGCATGGATCCCAAGTAGTTGGTTACATGGAAAAGTCAAGTGGAAAGACATGGAATGGGGGAAGATTGACAGAACTAGGATAGGGAACCGTGATAATCTAGAGGTTCTTAAAAATGGGATTTTTGTAAAAATGTGGATTTCGGATGCCACATCAGCTATGTCATGTTAGCATGCCACGTTAGCAGGCAAGTCAACGAGGTATCCCCCTCAGCAGGCCATGGTAGTGGGGTGGAGGTTGGATGGTGGAATCAAGAGATGGAACTCGTAACATCAGGAAATACAAAAATTCAAAGTTTCTTTCAGATGGATTTTTGTAAAATTTCAGATCCCAGATGCCATGTCAGCATGATGAGTCGGATTCCACATCAGATGACATGTCAGCATAAAGTATCAGAGGTGCCACATCATCTTGTTGAGTTAGCATGTCACATCAACATGTCATGTTAGCAAGTCATGTCATAGGACATGTCAGCAGTATGTACCCGACAACAAGCCATGGTGGAAGGACGTAAGGTGGGGGCCAAATGGCAAAACCAAGAGGTGAACTAGGACCATTCAAAAATTTGGAAATTTGAGAAATCCGAAAAGGAGGATTTTATAGAAAAATCATATGCTAGATGGTAGAATGATGTTGTGGAACCTGGACCATCAAGAAATCTAGAAATATGGGATTTCTAAAAGGGCCATTTAGTAAAATGCCAGATGTCATATTTTCGAATGTGGAACCTTAACACGGGGGAACTATAAGACACCGAGGTGGTTTGAGTGGAAGCCAAGTGGATGGACAAATTGTCCCGATGTGTATTCCACATATGATGAAACCCCCAACCACATGAGCATATACGTCCCATGAGGAGGTGCCAAGTGGAAAATGACACGTGGAGAGGACAAGTGTCCTCCCATGGAGAAGTTAGGATGAAGAGGGCCAAGTTAACTGGTGAGCACCTTTGAACCTAAAATGAATATGGGTTGTCATATCATATAGATATCGTCCTTTGATATGTATAATAATTGGTGACTCGATTGAATATCAAGCAAGTTGGAAACCCACTTTGATCTGGGTTGTTGATTGGAACGATTGTCCATTGTCCGATAGATCAAACTAGCATGTTGTCTCATAAGGAATAGGTGTGTAAAAAAGGCCACATCACCAAATGGTGTTGTATGTTCCACGTTAGCTGAGTGACAATTGTAGGTCGGTCATTGGGTACACGTCCACAAGGGCAGATGAGTCAGAGACTATCAGGTGGAAGGTGATACATAGAAGAGGACAAGTGTCCTTTCATGGTGAAGTCGAGACAAGCAGGATAGGTTATTGGTCGAGCAATTTCAAAGTCCAAAAAGAACCAAGACAGTTGATCACAGTTGGTCTAGACCATCTGATATTTCGGAGGATCGTTTTCGGAAGTACTCATTCAGGAAGTCTTGTGGTAACTCAACCCTACAAAAATGGAAGTCTGATAGGATTTTGAACTTCGGATTTTGAAAAAGAATTGCAAATGTGTTGATTTGTTTCCCTGATAGAAGAGACTGAAAGGGTGTTCCCGATAATCTTGCAGCCTTTGTATTTTATAAAGGCTAGAGTATGGAAAGAAAGGAGAACTCGATAGTCTTTGGGCTTTATAATTCGAAAATACCTTAGGGTGTGGTAGAAGGAACACTCTGATGAAGGATTATCCAATAATAAGAGAATCTGATAGTCCATCAAGCTATGGATTTGGAAATATCCATGAGGCATGGTAACATAGATATCTCGATAGTGCAATCCCAATAAAGAGAGTTTCATAGGCTTGTGAGGGAGTCTGATAATGTTGTGAACTTCGGACTTCAGATGAACTCATGAATACTTGCAACCGAAGTTACCGATGGGGGTTTTCTGACAGTATAGCGGGCTTTAAAATCCCGAAGAGATGTGTCTGATACTATAATAGTAAGACACATCAGCCAGCAAGTGCAGGATAGGTCCACGTGAATGACAATGGACCGGTGATGTTAGTTAGCACGTGTGATATTTTCTGCTTTATGCTATGATGGAAATGTTTCTTGTGAGGATTCCTATTTTAATTTTGCATGGACAATCTTGTACAATATGTTAAATCTTGTATAATATTGTAAATATTCATTGAAATAAATCATGATCCTCTCTCAAGGATTTCCTTTTTTTATGAGTGTTTTTTTATTAAAATAAACCTGGTCCATTCTCAAGTTTTATTTTAATTCTATATATTATTCATATAGAGGAGTACCACCTCTTTAAAAACGCAAAATGATTATTCCTTGTGAGGTTGTTTTCAAAACTTTGATAGTCTTAGAGATCAAAATTTGTGGCGACGATATTTGGGATCTATTGAACAAAAGGTTGGTTTTGCATATCAGAAAATTTTAATGACTCAACTAGATCCCAGTCAACCTCAAATACAAATTGGACTTAGAAACCAAGGAAGTATTATTTATCAACTGTATGATCTATTCATAACAACAACAAGGAGTCATGAAGAACTTGAAAGAATGTGGGAAGCTCTGGCTCATGAAGATGAAATAGTTATAGCTAAGAGACAAAGAAGACAACAATAAATTCCTCAAAGTTGGAATCTTACAAAGTCCCTTGACGAGAAGTAAAAGCAACTTGAATATTGAAATTCATCAAGAAATCCAAGATTCAACATATGAAGTTGTGAACATAACAACCATGGGTGATCAAGAAGAGAAAAGAAATAAATTTTCTAATAATGATAGATAAATAAATCCAAGAAGAAGATCTAGATCCAATCCCCTCAACTTACGGGGAGAACAACATCAATTGCCTACTCTCCCTCAAGGAATTTTTTCTATTTTCACAGGTGATGGGATCATGGATCCCAAAAAGCATATGGATCAATTCCTTACCATGTGTGACATTCATTTGATTGAACATGATGATGTGATGGTCAGAGTCTTTCTTCAAACTTTGATAGGCCTAACCTAAGACTAGTACCTTTCTCTACCAGATCATTCAATTGGCTCTTTTGACGATATAGAAGATATGTTTCTGACCAAGTATGCACATCTAATTGCATATCATACTTTACTCACCAAGTTCACTCAAATACATCTTCAAAAAGGTGAAAGGATCAGAGATTTTAACTTACATTTTTCAAGAACTTGAATCAAATTGTAGAAGAACAACATCAAATGTGCTTGTTATATTTGGGTGCTATAAGAATGTGATGCCATCAAACAACAATTATGCAATAAATGTTGCACAGTTAAAGACATTAGATGAATCAATAACAAAGGAAACATATATGGAAGGATATATACTCGAGAGTAATGTTGATCCTGAGATTATCCTTGGAAATGTACAAATATAGATGACAAGTTTAGCATTGTCATCCCAAGTCCCATCTACCTCAAGAACTAATGAAGGATGAGGAGTTGAAGGGGGGATTTTTCAAGGCCAAACCCCTAATGTGAGAAACATTCCTAAAGTTTCTCAAGGAACACGTCAAAAAATAGAGATCGTTCAAATGAGCAGGAATATTCGAAAAATGCATAATGAGATAACCCGACTCAAAAGAAATGAAAATCCCATTCCACCACATCTAGATGTGTGAGATTTGTCGCAGAATCAAATATATAGAAATGATATAAATCAAAGAAATGATGAGCACAGACATAGATCACCTCGAGTTCCAAATCCAAATGTTGTTGTGTTAGAAGAAATTGCAAAAGAAGCAGATTTTATTCAATACAATGGGCCATTCAATCAAAAATAGATCAATAATCAAGAGAAAATATTAGAATTTGCCCAGATGGAGGAAATTTCATCATCTTTTGAGATCTCTGATGAACATGAAGAGTATGATCATGCAAAACAAGACAATGTTGTTCAAACCAAGAATCGACAAAATAAATTCAAGTCCAAATATCAACTTGAAAGGGAAAAGGAAAAATCCAATGCTCCAGAACTAGCAAAACAACAACCAATTGTAAATCAGACAAAGAGACCACTGCAAATGAACTGTAATCTGGTTGATAAACTAACCAAGCTTCGAATCACTCTGCCATTCATGTAGGTAGTCAAGATACCTAAACAAAGAGAAATTATTTTAAATATTTTAGACGATACAAGTTCATCTAGTCCTAGAGGATTAATCATAGTGGTCCTATAACTTTAAAAATATGAACAATGAAGCTTTGAGTCCATGGTTTATGGAAAGATTGTTTGACTGCCATATTGAAAATCTTATGCATGTGATGGATAATAACAAAGCCTCCAATGTTTGGGATTTCCATTTGATAACCTTTAATGTCCTTTTCTCTCCCTTCTGCTAAACGTTAACGCTTAACTCATTGTCTTCCAAAGTAAAAACATATTGCTTTGTAATAAGGGTTTCGATTTTATCTCAAACACTAGGAGATTCATAAATATTTTAAAGGTATATGTTCCAATCCTTCATACTAATCATATTATTTTCTTTAGTTTTTGAAGTTGGAATTTCCCTCCATAATTTTATAGGATTGAATTTAGAAAGGTGTTAAAACTTCCACACTTTCTATTTATACAATATCTATTTTTTCTTTTAATTAGTGCTTTGTCACTATTTGTCTTGATATATTTTAAGGACTCATCAAAGGCTCCCCAAATTCCTTTTCTATAAATCTTACAATCTTTCTCGTACATAGGGTTGGCCATTCGATTTTCTTTTTTACACAAAGTTTCAAAAAAGAACTTTGCTTATACAAATTGAGAATGTTGTTGTAAAGTTGTGATAAAAAAATATCAAAATTGTTGTTACTTGTTATAATATTTTAATCATTTTTTATATCTTTTAGAAAAAGACCCAACTTTATTTTTGTCGAAAATCAAGTTCTTTTCATTATTAGAATTTTCTTCCATGGGATTTTTATCCATGGAAATGTATAAAGTTAAGACAAAGGGCATGTGAGGAGTGGCAAGCACGAGGGGAAGGGGGTCATCTTTGACCTTGAAGGAAATCAAGAAACTTTATTTGCTTAGGGAATCAAAGAAACCACAAACAATCAAGTGGAAGCCTTGGCCCTTTGGAAAGGAATTCTAATAACAAAGAGATAAAACATAAAAAATGCAACATCGATTAGTGATTCGATGATTGTTATTTGACACATGGCCCACAAAATTCTTTCTAAGGAAACTCATATGAATAGGTTGCTTCAACGCGTTCAAGAACTGATAGAAGGATTCAAAAGTGTCAAGTTTTATCACCCCTTGAGAGGGATAAACTCTTTATCCGGCCCTATGGCAAACAATCCCTGCAACCTAGCCATTGCAATTTTATGGAAAGATGGGGGGTGAAGTAATTAGCAACCTCCCCTAAGTTATTTTTATCCACTTAACCCAATTAAACCATTTACTATGTCTAGACAAGTAGCAAAGCCACATTAACATGCATTTGTATATGTTCTATGGGATTATGTATCGTGCTTCTCAATCAATCTGTTAGTCACTCTTCTTCATTATGTTAGAAAAACAGGACCGTGGAGCAATAAAATAAAACAAATGCGGAAACAAAACACAGAAGATACACAATACAATAGAGACACAGATTTACGTGGTTCACCCAATGTGGGCTACGTCCACCAGAGAAATTTTCAGGTCCTTGCTTTATTATTATCTAGCAAATGAAGGGATACAACCTACAGCAAACCCGTTGTAACTTCCTCTTCCTTCTCTCACGGTCTACTCTCTCATAATACAATACTCCCCATAATGCACAACCGCAATACATTTCCCTCATAACAGAGGGTTTCCTTCTAGGGAAAAATACCCTAACATAATTTCTATCGTTAGATCTACGACCTTATAATGAACGGTCCAGATTTACAATGAAATTACAATATACATTTACAAGGCAATTTTTTCTTCGAGAGCTTCGCCCTCGGACCCCGTAGAGGGGGTAACCCCCCTCTGCACTACTCCGCATGGAAGAGTGTACATACTTTTGGGGTGTAAAGTCTTCATGGGGTATAAACACAGCTGAAAAACACAAGAGATCTGAATCAAGAAGATAATCAGGATCCACAACCAACAATCTCCCACTTGGAGACTAATCTCAACAACTCCACCGATGTTGTATATGTTGGACTCTGAACCTTCTTGGACCTAGCAAATTTCTCATATTCATATTCATTCTTCAAGACCAACTGAAACTGAGAAGGAACTCAATTTATCTCTGGTTACTCCCTTTGTTAACATGTCTGCAGGATTCTGGCTAGTGTGTATCTTTTCCAACTTCAAATTTCCATCTTCCAAGGCGGATCGTATGAAGTGGTACCTCAACTGTATATGCTTAGTATTCGAATGGAAGGTTGAGTTCTTTGCAAGATGAATTGCACTCTCACTGTCACAGTACAACCTGTTATTCTCCTGCTTCTTTCCCAATTCCTCCATAAACCTCTGTAACCAAATCATCTCTTTACTAGCCTCTATAGCAGCAACATACTCTACCTCTGTTGTTGAAAGTGCAACAACCTTTTGCAGTTTCGAAATCCAATTTGTTGTTGTTCCACCTATAGTAAAAACATACCATGTGGTGCTCCTCCTGCTGTCTTTATCACATGCCATATTTGAATCAACATATCCCTGTAGAAAAGTGTTTGAACCTCCAAAACATAATGCATGAGTAGCAGTACCTCTCAAATACCTGAGAATCCAATTTACTGCCTCCCAATGTTCTTTACTTGGATTGTTCATATACCTGCTCACAACTCCCACTGCATGTGCAATATCTGGTCTTGTGCAAACCATTGCATACATCAAGTTGCCAACTGCTCGTGAATAAGGGACCCTGGACATGTACTTTATCTCCTCTTGTGTCTTGGGACATACTTCCTTAGTTAATTTTAAATGGATGGCCAAAGGTGTACTAACTGGTTTTGCATTCTGCATTCTAAACCTCTCCAACACCTTCTCTGTGTACTCACCCTGAGACAATGTCAATTTGCGATTTTTTCTGTCTCTTGTTATTCTCATTCCAAGGATTTTCTTTGCAGCACCCAAATCCTTCATCGCAAATGAATTGGCTAATTTCTTCTTGAGCACATTTATATCCTGCATATTAGACCCTGCAACAAGCATGTCATCGACATACAATAGCAAGATAATATAGCTTCCATTTTCTAGCCTTTTAAAATAAACACAGTGATTAGAATGACATCTACTATAACCATGTTCTATCATAAACCTGTCAAACTTCAAATACCACTGCCTTGGAGCTTGATTTAGGCCATACAATCTCTTCTTCAACCTGCATACCAAATTCTCCTTCCCTTTGACCTCATACCCCTGTGGCTGCTGCATATAAATCTTTTCCTCCAAATCCCCATGGAGAAAAGTTTTTTTTACATCTAATTGTTCAAGATGCAAATATTCTACTGCCACAAGACTTAAAATAGTCATAATTGAAGTCATTTTAACAACAGGAGAAAATATTTCATCAAAATTTATACCTTTCTTTTGTGCAAACCTCTTTACAACAAGTCTAGCCTTGTACCGTTTTTCTCCTCCATCTTCTTCCTTCAACTTGTAAACCCATTTATTATGCAATGCTATTTTTACCGCAGGCAACTAAACCAAGTCCCAAGTTTGTTTATTTGCCAAGGAATCCATTTCCTCTTTCATGCCTTGCTCCCACTTCTTTTTCGTGTCTACCTGCATTGCCTCTTCATAAAATTCTGGTTCACCAGAATCAGTCAACAATAAATAATACAATGAAGGAGAGTATCGTGCAGGGGGTATACTTAACCTGGTAGATCTTCTAACAACACTTGCAGGTGTTTGAGGTACATGCTGCTCCTGTTGTTGTACATTTTGATTTTCAGGTTCCTTTGGAATTTCTTTTTCAGTGATCTCATCAAGCACTGTGTATTCTTGTTTTTCTTCTTCCTGTTTCTTCCCCTGCAATTAATCTTTGTACATGACCTTCTCATTGAATATGACATCTCTACTCCTAATGATTTTTTAATTTTCATAATCCCATAAGCAATAACAAAAATCATTAACAGTGTATCCAATAAAAGTACACTTCTTGGATTTAGACTCAAACTTTGTTCTATTTTCTTTATCAATATGGACAAATGCTTCACAACTGAAAGTTTTCAAAAAATAATAGTTTACCTTTTTTTCTGTCCATTCCTCCTCTAGAATTATATGATCCAAAGAGTTTGAAGGTCCTCTGTTTATTAAGTAAACAACAATATCTACAGCATCTACCCAGAACTGTAAGGTCAAACCAACATGCAATCTCATACTCCTTGCACGCTCCATGATTGTCCTGTCCATCCTTTTTGACACACCATTTTCTTGTGGTGTTCCTGGAACTGTCTTCTCTCTACGAATCACATGGTATGAACAGTAATCATCAAACTCATTGTTGCAATATTCACCTACATTGTCTGATCTGAGACACTTCAAACCTTTTCCTGTCTCATTCTCAACCAAAGCTTTCCATTTCTTAAAAGTATCAAAAACATCAGATTTTTGTCGAATGCAATAAACCCAAGTTTTTCTAGTTGCATCATCAATAAAAGTAACATAATAACGAGAGCCTCCAAAAGATGATACTTGAGATGGTCCCCATACATCTGTATGCACAAGCTCTAACCTTTCATTCTTATTTTCTTTTCCGACTCTGAGAAATCTGACTCTCTTTTGTTTTCCATAAACACAATGCTCACAGAAGTCCAAATCAATTTGTTTAAGATCTAGCAAAAAATTTCTTTTGTAGAGTATCTACATTCCCTTCTCACTCATGTGTCCCAGCCTATGATGCCACAGTGTTGTATCCACTCCTGTAGAAGCTAAAGATATAGAAGATTCAGTATTACCAGTACATAAATACAATGTACCTACCTTCTCTCCTTTTGCTATCACCAATGATCATTTGATGACCTTCCACGTCTTATCTGTAAATATGGATATATAACCTTCACTTGCCAACTGCCTTGTTGAAATTAAATTTTTCCTTAAATCTGGAACATGTCTCACCTCTTTCAACAACCATTGGTTTCCATTGCGTTGCTTTATTTTTACCTTTCCCATTCCAACAATTTTGCATGGTGCATCATCACCCAAATGAACCTATCCAAAATCACCTTGAACATAATCTAGAAAATGTTTCCTATGGCTTGTGGCATGAAATGAAGCCCCTGAATCTACTACCCAAGACTCAGAAATATTATCTACAGAAAGAATCAAATCATCTTGTAACACATCACCTGTTACATTTTCTTCCTGATTTCTCTCTTGTTGTCTATCTCTTTGTTTCTTTGGAGCTCTGCAGTCTTTCTTCATATGTCCTTTCTTCCCACAATTCCAACACTCTATCTTTCCAAATCTGGATTTGGATCTTCCATTCCTAGAATTCCCGCAGTTCCCTGAACCCTTTCCTCTATCCTTTTGTCTTCCCCTGTTCTCCATGTTCAACGCATTACCTAATGTCTCACATGTGTTTTTCTGTCGCATTTCTTCACTAAGGATAACACCAACAACATCATCAAATTTTAAAGTATTTGAACCAGAGATAGAGTTACTTACAGCCATGACCAAGTCGTTCCAGCTTTCTGGCAATGAGCACAAGATTAGAAGAGCCTTAACCTCATCATCAAAGTCCACTTTTACAGAACTTAGTTGATTAGTAACCGTATTAAATTCATTTAAATGATTTGCAACATACCCACCTTTTGACATCTTCATATTAAATAATCGCTTCATTAGAAATACCTTATTGGACGTCGAGGGTTTTTCATACAGTTTAGCCAACGCGTCCATCAGATCTTTCGTTGTCTTTTTTTCGAAATATTGAAAGCCACCGACGCTGCCAAGCTCAGTCGTATCGTTCCTAGAGACTTTTTGTCAAGAATCTCCCATTCTTCATCCTCCATGGTCGTCGGCTTCTTTGCTACTCCACCCAATGGTAGGAATAGATCCTTCTGATATAAATAATCTTTCATCTACATCTTCCATAACTAGTAGTTTTGGCTGTTAAATTTCTCGACCCTAAACTTTCCATCTTCCGACATTGCTCCCACTCGAACTAGGAACCCTCTTTTCCTGTGAGTTACCTTTCCCTCTGATACCAGTTGTTAGAAAAATAGGACCGTGGAGTAATAAAATAAAACAAATGCAGAAACAAAACACAGAAGATACACAGTACAATAGAGACACAGATTTATGTTGTTCACCCAGTGTGGGCTACGTCCACCAGAGAAATTGTCAGGTCCTTGCTTTATTATTATCCAGCAAATGAAGGGATACAACCTACAGCAAACCCGTTGTAACTTTATATTCATTCTCTCATAGTCTACTCTCTCATAATACAATACTCCCCATAATGCACAGTCGCAATACATTTCCCTCATAACAGAGGGTTGTCTTCTAGGGAAAAATACCCTAACATAATTTCTACTGTTAGATTTGCGACCTTATAATGAACGATCTAGATTTACAATGAAATTACAATATACATTTACAAGGCAATTTTTCCTTCGGGGGCTTCGCCCCCCGGACCCCGCAAAGGGGGTACCCCCCTCTGCACTCCCCCGCGTGGAAGAGTGTACATGCTTTTGGGGTGTAAAGTCTTCATGGGGTATAAACACAGTTGAAAAACACAAGACATCTAAATCATAAAGATAATCAGGTTCCACAACCAACACATTAAGTCTGGTAGGATGGGATGGCACAGAGCATGTTGGTTTATGTTTTATTCAACCAAGTATTTGGAAAGCTTGGTATAGACTTCGAATAGAAAGTCTAAGTTTTTAAGTCTTCTTGTTTTGTTGGATTATCATTACTGTGGATGGAGAGCAATGTCGCCAAGGGAATTTCTACTCAAGTTTAGGTGGTTATCTTCATTTTCCAGAATTTTTTATGGGATTCTCGTAGCCCTTTATTTGGTATAAAAAAATTATTCTTCTCAATAAGTTTTAGAATTATTAGGAATTTATTCTGGAAACTAAATTAGGAACTTGTGAAAAGGATACACATGACCATCCAAATTGATGTGAACTTTATGAGAATTGTATCCTTTGAGATTCAATTCGAAGATGTGAACGACACAATCACGATAATCAACAAAATCTAGCAATAGTAATAGTAAGATGGGAAACCTAGAAAAATGAATGGGAATGGAACATTGCAAAGGACCTTGAGGTGTGAAATGTTCTGACCAAATTTTTTTTTTGTTTACTTGGTGTAATGGGAAACAAATTGCCAAACTAATTACTTTTAGCAGATTACTTAAAAAACRTGTAATAATAATTCTAAGTTTGTCATGTAAAATAATAAGACGCCACTATAAAGTTCCAAATATCTTATTACAATTAAACACTCATATCATAAACACATTGGGAATAACTCCAGCAAGTCAAGACAGTAAGYAGGGTAAATGGGAACCTGATATAATGATTGAGTGCAATAATCCCACTGTCGATATGCAACTCTTGTAGGTGCTACTGTGTTGCAGCGACCCCACAAATGRCAGTTTATTATTTTAATGTATGTTGCTTGTATGTGAGACTGTGCAGCAATAAAAGAGTAGGGCGAATCTGTAGATAATGAAATACAACAGAAAGGAATTAAATAGAGATATCACTGTCCAAAAGTAAGATACACGACCTCCTCTGCTAACAAACCATTCCACAGAGATAATGTGTCTTTCCCCCATTCAAATTGATCCCATCCAGTAAGCATTTGATCCAGAAATGATGGAAGACCTCCTTATATTCAGTTTCCTATTGATTGTTCCCTCAACACAACGATATCAGTCCTTAAAGGAAACAAATCGGGTCAGAGGTAAGCAACTCGACCTCTTAAATAAATGGTGCGCCCAGACAAGAGTATTTTAGTCTCTTTCCCCAAGAGAAAATGCACCCAGTTTCCAAAGAATGGGACCAGCAAGCAAGTTACGCCCAACAAAAGAAGAATCCCCCTTTTCTAATCAGGAACACGACCCCCTTAGTCACTAAACTCGCCCGGCAAGATGGAGATTTCAGCCTTTGTGAAGAAAAATGTCCAACCTTAACAAACTCAGGCGCCACAATAAAATCTCATCTTTAGATACAGAAACTTCGTTGCCCAAGGATGAGATAGTGATCCACATGAAACACACTAAAGAAACCTTTGTGATCTCTTTCCCAAAATGACTAACTAGGGTGAATGGTCTCACCACCGAAGCCAATCCCTAAAAATTCCTCCTAGGGTTTATGTCCCAAGAGTTCCAAAGCCACAATTAGCTCTCTCAATGAGAAATTAGAAAATGTCAATGCCAGAATGAGAGAGAGCGCCCTCCTTTTTCCATTTTATTTGTTAGTTGACTCTTTTGCAACCCTTTTACCCTTTTAATCAATTTAAGTGACACTTCATATTCTTCCTAAGTCACTTTAGGCGTTTTTTTTTTCCTTTTCCCCCCTTTTAATTATCTAATGTCGTTTTGTTAGGCCTTTTTCCCCTTAAGACATTAAATAATTAATTAATTCCCTTCTAAAGGACTATAGGCTACGAGAATCACTTAGGCTATTGCGTCGAAGTCCCATGATCACTCGGAAGGGGACATGATAGTCCTCCCTCCCCAAGATTGCTTGTCCCCAAGCAATTGCAGATTTGGGTGTTGCAAAATTTGTTCACTCTCCCAAGTGGCATCTTCTGCAGACAACTCTCTCCATTTGACCAAATATTCTTTGATTACCTTGTTCCAAAGCTTCTTTTCCCAAACATCCAATACTTCCTCAGGAAATAGTACTAGTTGCCCCTCCTCATCCAATGGAGGCAGATATGTTGAAGTTGTGATGTGTTGTCCCAATGCCTTTTTGAGACACGAGACATGAAACACGTTATGGATCTTACAACCTTATAGATGTTAGAATATAAGTGGATGTGATCATTTTACCATTGACAATACCCTTGTCACCCAACCATAGGCCGAAGACACCCTCCGAGCACCTTAACCTTGACAGAGAATCACTCTGGAAGCAAAACCTAGGCTAGATAGTCAAACAAAGGGTAGCGCACATTTCCCCAAGGATAGTGCATCAACAAGAGTTGATCAGATAGTCCAAACCCTAGCCAAGAGATACTCCAAGCGTAACTGCTATCTGGAGCAGCTGCAACGGCAGCTCTCCTCCAAAACTGCGCAGAAACTGGGCAACTACAGTGTGCACAAGTGTTGCTCTGCAATTCTGAGACTACCTGCCAGAATGAGAACTGGCCTCCTGTATTCATACTAATTCTAGCTAATTGTCTGGGTCGACTTCTCATTCTGGGTATCTTTCTATTCAGTATATATTATTATTTTTGGTCGACTTCTTCTTTTAGAGGCTAATAACCTAATATAAATTATCTTCTTGAGCCGACAAGTCTTCTAGGGTTATTAGTCAACTCATTAGGGTTTCTTCTTGCTTCCCGAAGTATTCTATCCTTGTCAAGTTTACACGTGGAGGTAAATACCTCCCGCAACTACCATAATATCAACACTCCCTCCTAGCTAGGGAGGTATTACAGGTGATGGTCTTGAGCACAAAACATATCATTCACCCGGTAGCATTAACATAGTTATATAGACTAGATCGTGACTAGATCATGAGCACCATCATTATCATCAGCTGCATCATCTCTCGAAACCATACTCTATCTGAGTAATCAAACATGATGTTCACTCCATAGAGTGATACAAGATCCATTCTTCTAATCTAGAAGAGTAAATGTTCTGAACCATTTTCTGTCTGAAAAATCTATGTTCATCATTCATCTGGCTGATAATTATTTCTAATAAACTATTGATAGTCTTCAAGGCAATCAGAACAAAATAGAACACAATTGTGTCTATCCATAGTAGTACATAACTACAATCCAGTGGTACACTACCACACTAAGTAACACACAAGTACTTGATCAGCAAAGTATAGTCACGAACAATGGAACACATCCACCACAGTAGTATACATCTATTGTCATACAATCTTCATAACAATCATCTGATACCAACCTGCACAGAAACAATGTTATGATATAAACTGAATCATCTGGGCCAATCTTTCACTCACATCTGTGAGATCTGAAAGAATATATTCCCTCAGAGTAGAACAATGAGATATCTGGACTATTCTTCTCAAGCAAGGAAGAATAATTGTCATGTCTTCTGAACCTGGACCATTCCCCACCCTGGGCCTTTCTTCCTACACTAATCAAAGTGCACCCTGGAGAGAATATATAAACCCTAAGGAATGCATGTCCCTGATTGTTGAGCCTAGACCATTCCCCACCCTGGGCCATTCCTCCTACACTAATCAAAGTGCACCCTGGAGAGAATATATAAACCCTAAGGAATGTATGTCCCTGATTGCTAAGCTTGGACCATTCCCCACCCTGGGCCATTCCTCCTACACTAATCAAAGTGCACCCTAGAGAGAATTTATAAACCCTAAGGAATGACTGTTCGTACCATTTCCTCTATTAACCATAAGAGGAAAAGACTGTCCTGTATCAACCTCCAAAACGGACCATTCCTCATGTTAACGACAATGAGAAATCATTGTCCGGCGAGGTGGGCCAGTCTTCTTGAGTAACCCTCAAGAAGAGAGACTGCCCTAGACCACTCCCCATGTTAACCATAATGGGAAGTCGATGTCTATGATACATCAGCAATCCAGACCATTTCCCATGTTAACCACAATGGGAAATCGTTGTCCGTCAGAAATCTCAATCCACTTTCCGAACAGGAAAGCATCTGTCCAAAATGGACTATTTTTCAACCTTGAAAATAAATGTCCTCAATAATATTTTCAGTGCTCCCTCCTAACCTGGGATTCATCTCTTCCTTTTTCAATAAAAAAGTCGTATCCATGAGCTCCAGCTTGAGTACGCAAACTCTTTCATCTTGGATAGAAGCTTTACCAAAATGTCTGCTTATCTGCTCATCTGTGGAAATATGTATTGGAGAACCACTTTCTCCTTTCTGGATTTCATCACCGATAATGTAATGCTTGATTTCAAATGTACTTTAGTCTGGAACACTGATTTTCTGTGAAGGCTTCATGTAGCTCTGAAAAATAGAGTATCATTGTTGGAAAACTGGAACATATCCATCCGGCACTTCTTTTGTCATCATGATATCTGATCTACTGAGTAATCATCTTGATGTTATAGGGAATCTTCACCACGCTTTTGCTGTGCACTGGAGGTTCTCCACTAAGTTATCTTATTCTATCTGCATACAAGGGTCTCTTTCTGGTATGCCTCAAAGTCTTGAGATTTATCTTCATACGCTTTTTATTCAATTTTTCTGGAGAACATTCTTTGCATTCATCTGATGTAGAACTCCAACTCATGGATGTTGTGGATGATATAATGACTCATGTAGAGATATGCCTGGTTTACTGGAACAAGTAATCACATAGTCTTCTCCCTCCATATGGGAGAACCTCTAGTTCTAGATCTCGCAATGCTTTCATTCATAAGTCTTCCATACACTGTTCTTCATCACGACTTTCAGTTCCTCTACTTGATTGTTTTTATTGAGTTTATATCAGGCTAACAATCTTGTGATTCTTGATACAATGACTGGTTGTCATGGCTTCTCTTTCTTTCTTGGAATCTTCATGTTCTTCCTCGTGTTTAGCTCTTGGGTCCATGGAGTAGATTCCATTCCCTAAAGATTTCATTTCTTTCTTTCATCATAGGATCACGGATGTGGATGGACAACCATGTATACTTAGAGGCTTTTCTTCGAAGAAGTCTTCTTCTGTGGTTGAACTGAACATGTATTGTCTTTCATGGTTGCTATTATGGATATATACTTCATCATCTTCAATGGATCATAGGATGAGCTCCCTAATAATCCTTTCTTCATGTATGAGTGCATATAATCGACTCCCTCCGTCTGATAGAGTCCATGCTTCCGTCTGAATCCTTATTGTCTTCTGCAATATATAATTGGCTATCTTTGTCTAACAGAGTCCATGCTTTCGTCTTGTTGTCTTCTACAAAAACGTTATAAGTCTTTTCTGACTTCTTTCTGTCTTTGCTTCTTCTGAGTCTCTTCATGATTGATTCGACGTATTTCATCCTTTCATGTGTATTATCTAATGATATCAATCCTTATCTTGCTGTTTTTCCATAGGTATAGTTCTTCTTGGAATGCATTATCTTTCAAGGAATAGATATACAAGATATGTACAGAGACGATACAAACGAGATATGTACAAGAAATAAGAAGAGTATTGTTGCCTTTAGAAGAAGAAGTCTCTTTCATCCTGCTTAGTCTTCTTTGTAGGTTCCTTTTCTTCAGAAACTGATGCTTCGTGTTTCTCCTTCCTTTTCCTTAGCTCAGGACAATGATTCTTGTAGTGACCATACTTTCAACAATTGAAGCATTGTATTACTGAAATGTCTTTCTCTTGATTTGGCTTCCTCCTTGAGCCAAACTTCCTTTTGTTCCTAAAGTTCTTGAATCTCGTTGTGAAGGCTTGATCATCATACTTCTTTTGGGGTTTCTCTTTTGCATTGATCCTTGATTCTTCTTGAGCACAGCAATTCCAAAGTTCTTCAAATGTCGGATATGTTAGCACTTAGTAAATTTCCTAGAGGTTGAAACAGAAGAAATCTACAAAGGTAACTTTATCCAACCACTTTTAAAGTTGGGATCTAGCCCTTCCAGCTCTAGAGAGGGATCTCTCTATATGATTTAGCTTTGTTTTTAACTTTAGAAGTTATGCTAGGTAAATAAATAGGTAGGTTTTGTTGTCAAAGTGTTTTTGAATTGGTTGAGACAGTCTACACATCCATGGGGCTATGGGGTCTGTGTTTAAATAAATACGAAATACAACCATAAACGTGAAGGAAAACTTCCACAGGGCGAGATAATATACTCACTGGATCTTTTAGTAGCTTAAATGATGAACAGAAGAAAAGATGAGAAAGATAAATTCAACTAAGAAGCATTTAAGAATTTCTTATTTGAAAACATCAGAAGATAAACACTAAAATCCTTCGAGTCGGAAACAGGGCATCTAAGATAAATCCTGCAACATTCGTTACTCTTAAAGATTAGTTTTAGAAAACAATATGACCACAAAGCAAGAATAACATTCAACTTAGAGAATAAACATCACCAGTGAATACACGCAAGAATCCTGTAAAAGTGCCTCCTTTTTATTAATGGCAGATTTCTTCAAAAAATGGTACAGTCTGATAGCGTCAGGGTGTAAAGCTCAACAACCCCCAATACTTCGAAAGGTGAAGTATTTATAACTCAAATTACAAATGTTCCTGTCATAACTGATCAGGACGTGCTAATTCTATTTTTAGCCTAACTAATTTAACTAATCAAACTGCTTGATGACTTGGTGCAATTGCACGCAGAATTTCTGGGTAGACCGTTGATGAAGCGTTTGCACGACCTCATCTGACTGGACAGGTGACTGGACCTGGACAGCTCATCTGCTAATCAAGCAGATAGCAGAGTTCCTCCCATCTGAGATGACTAGGCACAGTGATTTTGAGCAGCCTTCGATACACTTCGTCCATTTCTATATACTTGGCGAATGTGGGCTTAGTGAGGAATATGTATCGAATCTCGTGTTGGATACTGATGTCCAACTGAAGGGCATCCAGGAATGCTTTGCCGGTGATGCTCCCTTGTATGCTAGCAAACTTTGAACTGTCCTTAGACACTTCAGCCAATCTTTTCTTGTAATCCGGAAGTGTCATCAGTTTGTCATTAATAACCTTCAGACCTGGGAGACCTTTCTTTTGGAGAGCCTCGATCTTGCTAAAGAATTTATGTACCCCAAGGTCCATGATCTGAACCTTTTCTTCAAGTTGAAGCATTAATGCTCTCTTGGTCAAAACTCTCTTGACCTCAAGGATGGTCTCTGTTCTGTCTTCGATCTTCAACTCTTCTAGTTCTTCTCTGGTCTTAGAATTGAGGAATTTGATGATATCATTTGCCTGAGTTGGTCTATCTCCCAATTCTACTATGATCTTTTCAATGGCCTGTTTGCTCCTCTGGACCAACTCATTCTGCTCAAACATGATTTGGATCATGGGCTAGATCTCATTTATGGACTTTGTGATGTCTGTCCATACATTCTCTTTGACCTCAGCCAAAGTCTTCCCTGCCACTGTTTTCTTTTGGAGCTGCTGTAACTCCCTCTTGAGCTGCTCAGTTACCTGCTTTTCTTTGGAGAGACTGGTCTGGAAGGAAGTTTTGAGTTCCTGAAGATTCTTAACTTCCTTTTTAAGCTTGATGATATCTGTCTCTTGCAGGTTCATCTTTTCCATGGATTTGGCGAGGTCGGTTGTCCCCTCTTGTGGTGTCACTGGTGTTGCAGATGGGATTGTTGTTACTGTTGTTGTGCTTGCTCCTGAAATCAGATTGGCGCTCAATGGAATGACTTCCATTGGCTTCATATGTTCCTTCTCTTTTAATAATATCTCCATCTCTGCTTCCATTTCTTTGAGCTGTGCATTCTGCTCCATGAGCAGCTTGAGCATTTCATCATTTTCGCCTTCTTTCTCTGCTATCTCCTTCGCCTGTGAGTCTTCTGTAGGTGGGAGCTTCATCTGTTTCCTCAAAGAGGCGATGTCTGCATTCTTTTTCTTTATCATCTCCTCTGCAGCTTTGACGTTCAAAGGATCATAGCCGATCTTGAGGACCAGCTCCTCCAAAGTCTTGATTCTATTGTCCTTCGCAAAGGACGATATCTTCTCCAGCTTGAGCTGCGTTTGAGAATTGTTGAGTGACACATGTAATTTTGCTGCAGAAATGGAAGCATGTGCCAATGTATGGAATACCATCTCCCCAGTCTGTTTGTGCAAATCCATCTGATCTGTTGGGTGTACGTCCTTCGTCTGTAACTCGAAGGTGGCCCTCTTGTAGTCTGTGATTACCTTGGGGTCTAGTACCTGCGCCTGAAGGAAGGCCATGTGCATCCTGCCCTTTTCTGTGTCAAATGCATACAGCAGCCTATGTTGCGCAGTCGACGTCTGCTTTCGAAATTGAGCGTAAGTACTTCTTGTAAGGGTTTGATTCTTTTTCTTAATCAATTCGTACTTCTCGAAAATGCTCAACTTGGGCCCAGTCTTGCCTGGCTGAGTATCCAGTGGGGAGTCTGAGGATTTCCTTGGCAATGCTAGGGTGATGTCCTTATGCAGGCTTGAGCCGAAAGGTGGGATGACAGACTTGACCACTGTGGTAGGCGGGACTTCTAATTCTCCAGTTGGACTGGGAACTGTGGTTGTCTTGGGCCTCTTAGTGTGCAACTGGAACTCTTCATATGATACCTCCGTGACAGGTGGAGATGACTCTTGTCGAGGCCTTTTTTCCTTAGGGACCTGTGGCATGGTAGTTGGTGGCACAGTCTTCGAGGGGACCTGTTGTTCCACTTCGACCAAGGTGTCAGGCACCCACACTGTCTGATTGGCGAATTTTTCAACTTCGAGCTTAGCTTCGTGATTGTACGAGATGTTTTTATTCTTCACCCGCATTTCTGAGATGATCCCATGAGGATCATAGTGCCATGGGAAGCTCATAAAGAACTTCATTTCTTTCAACATCCTGTCAGCTTCTTCCCCGGCACCTCGACTGTTGCAGATGAAGGAGCCAATCTGCCCCTTGATTCGAAGCTGCTGCTTTTTCTTCAAAGATACAAAGTGGATATCATCTGAATTCATGATTTGTCTTATGTATTCTAGAGCAAAGATTCTTACTGGCACATACTTAGGCAGCTTGTAAGGTGCCAACTCACACCCGAATAGTCTGATCTCGGTGTGGTTTTGATACAGGTACCAATCTCTGGTCTTTGTGTTGTCCGAGAGATGCAGGATTCTCTAGACTTCGTCATTTATTCGAGGCTCAGGCCTGCCGCTCAACATGCTTACCACAGGGTGGTAGAATAGATCGATGAATGCTTTGAAGCTGTATTATGTAGAGTTATGCTTCAGCAAAGAGGTCCATACTGTGACTGGCTGAGGCCTTCCATCTGCGTCCATCTTCTGCATGGAAAAACTAAATTTATCTGCTTGAAAGTAGACAAACATGTATGCCAGTATAGACGAGTATCTGAACATGCCTTCCGTGCCAAAATTCACGAACTGTTCGTGAATATTGTCGGCCAAGAAGGTGCTGAAATCAAACTGGGTGGTGGGCTTTTCATCAGTGGAGAAATAGATAGAAAACCTAGAATGGGCTCATCTACCCATTGGTCAAAATAGTAACCTAACAGAGCACAAAGGGAGGAAATGACCTGATTTCCCTTGGTGGAGAACATGGATGACGGGTAAGGGGGATTTGTGGAAGGGAATTGAGCGGAGGTGGGAAGGAAAAGCTCGAATATTTGAGCTCTCTGGGGAAAAGTCATCTTCTGATACAACTCTGTAAGGATTTCCAGGTTGAAAGGAGCCGTAGAGTCTGCACGGGGAATTTGCATCATCTGGTCTATGTCTTTGGGCATGATGAGGAACAGGGTGTCTCCGGATAAGGATATGACGGCTCTCTGTTCGGGAATATAGTGAGCTTGGCATTTAAGCGCAAACTCGGGAAAATGGTGGATCTGGGGAAAGAGGTACAGGGGTAAATTGGACTCCCAGAGTCCAATTTCATCGCTCTAGTCCAGGAAAACCTCCCTGAGCCATGACTGGAGGTCTGAGAAATCGAAATCGCATTTGGTATCTATGATCAATCTTTCTTTGTCGACCAGTGGGATTTTTTCTAGGTTGACAGGAGGCGGGAGAAAAGGATTCTCCTCTCCTTCTGCTTGTCTTGGCTTTGGCGCCATCTCTGCGACAGTACCTGCAATAAACACGAAGTTAGTGGGGTCGACTGACTGTGGATGAAGGCGACGGAAAAGCAATGGAGGTGTAAGAGGTAAATTTTCTGGTGCGATGGATGAATAGTGAATGAAGGGAGGAATAACGGTAGTTTTATTTAAAACTGGGGTCGGTTGGGCACGAGAGACAGGTCAGCAGGATAATGGGTATGTTATCCAATAATAAATGGACAACGGGCCACTTGGGGGTGAGATGGCAGGTGACGGTGGCCAAAACATACGGATGGGTGACGTGGCTACTAGGGATTGGAGGTGAAAGTCGCAATAAGGGGTTGGTCATGAGTGAAAAAGGGGTAGGGGACTGACAGCATTTATGGGATGTGACATAACTCGGAAGCAAGTGGAACAAGTGGAAGATGACGTCCATGAGTGACGGGGCCTGTCAGATAGCCGATGGGGATGGGACTTCGGGACCAATAGGCTGACGCCACGTATGAAAAGGGGCCCGCCAG
>JASDQU010102696.1:70261-105264 GCA_032191745.1 Picea mariana
TATGGGCGTCGCGATCTGGACCGTCGAAATGTGCAGGGAGCATAAAATGGGAGCGGAGAACACATGCGCTGGGGAAAACTTAGGATAAAAGCATTTTATGGGTTTTTCCCCAAATTTTCAAATAGACACCACCAAAGGGCTTCGACCAGACTATCCTTTAGGCTTTTGAGACATGGTGTGACATTTTTACACCAAGCTGGTTTTATTGGAAAGAAAAAGATAAAGCAACTAACCTACATGCTAACCTATCTTCCTCTGACAATTAACCCAGATTAAACTATTGGGTTAAGAAATTACTCTACCCTGGGGCTATCTGACCAGGATTAGACAGTCTGGCCAGATTTATTCACTAATCTAACCTAGACACTTTGGCTAAGATTAAACTGTTTAGCCAAATCATTCACTATCCTATCAACATTAAATTTAAAAAGAACTTGGCCATGCTTGAAAGGTATGGACCAAGTTACCATTATTGCATGGGGCTTTATTTCAATTCTTTTATGCCCTCTTTTTATTTCTTTCTCTTCTTTTTTCTTTTTTCTTTTTTCAAATTATTTGCAGAATGAAAAATCATTTGTCAACAAAAACACTAGAGACAGATAATATCCCAGTCATCAGTTGATTCCCATAATTTATGGGGTGATAATAGCGGCTCCACCTGGGGATGGTACTTTCCCTGTGAAGTGCCAAGAATCCTGGTTCCTGTCGTTCTAAAAACTTCTACCTAGAAGCCTCCGTTGGTTTTATTCTCAAAAAAAAAAAAAGGAAAAATAGTGATCAACAGCTTAGGGCCTTCTCTTCGGGCTTCAACTAACTGACAAATGTTCTTCACTAAAAAATGCAAGTGAAAATGAAAATTAAAATGGTATGTACAGTGAAGGGTGAGGGCTCGAATCTTCTACTGAGGTGGTACATAATGTTTCAGCATTCTGCCATTCACAGGTGCTCCTGGCATATCTGACCCATCAGCATTGTTTAGCAAGAAGGCATTGTTTCCCCTGAAAGCTTGGATCATGTATGGCCCTGTCCACAAATTGTCAAATTTTCCATGCTTTCCCTTGTCTTCATTTATAGCGTCCCATTTCAGCACCAAATCTCCTAACTCGAAATTATCTTCCTTGGTTCATTTTTCAAATATTTTCTTGATGTTTCCTTGGACTAACTGAGTCTTGTTGAAAACTTCTTCTCTAGTCTGTTGCAAATGGATCATCTGGTTGATCCTTCTCTGTGAGTCATTTGGCTCAACTTGTACATCTTGAAGCAACTTCATGACAGGGACTCCTAAAGAAGTGGGGAAAACTGCCTCTGTACCATAGACCAGCTGGTATGGTGACATACCAATTGACCTTTTGGTGGTCAGCCTGTCAGCCCATAAAGCGAACACCAACTTATTGTGCCATGATTTCTTGTTTTCCTGCAATGTTTTCTTGATGATATTTACCAAAGTTTTGTTTGAAGATTCTGCCAACCCATTCCCCTGAGGGTAGTAGGCTGTGGAATGCCCCAAACCAATGTGATATTGGTTGCAGAAATCTATGAGTTTCTTCGAACGAAAGGCAGCTGCATTGTCAGTTATAATCTTTCTAGGACAACCAAAACGAGACAAAATATTATTTTCAAGAAATTTGATAATAACAGAGTCAGTGGCTTGCCTGCTTGGTACTGCCTCGATCCATTTGGTAAAATAATAGGTGGAAGTGAGAATCCACCTGTGTTGACCTAAAGACGGGGGGTGTATTTCTCCAATGAAATCGAGTCCCCATTGCTGGAAAGGGGCCTCAACTGAGATCGATTTCAGAGGTAAAGGAAGGAGTTTCCTTTTGCCTTCAAACATTTGACATTGGTGACATGTTGTTACCTTCTGATGCACATCGGCGAACAGGGTGGGCCAGTAAAATCCAACTCTGAGTATTTTGTTGGCTGTGACCTTCCAGTTCAGATTGCCACCACATTCTCCTACATGAAACTCTTGCAACACTTTATCAGCTTCATCTTTCAATAAACAATTTAACAGAATGCCTGCAGGATCTTTCCAATAAAAATTTCCTTCTAGAATATAGAATTTCAAAGCTTTCAACTTTAAAAATCTAGCTTTAGTCTTAGTCAAACTAGGGGGAGCTTGTAAATTTTGTAAAACGAATATAAGGTCTGCATACCATGGAGAGTTGAGAAATACCTTTCTCACATTTGGAGTCGCCATCTCGCCCTGTTCATCTGCCACATCTAGAAAATTAATGTCAAGAGCATGGAAGTTAGATTCAGCCATTAATTTAGCAAGGCCTTGACCTTTGATTAGTTTCGTGGGCTTAATCTCTATATCATACTCTAAAATGACAGCAATCCATTTTCCCCCTCTTCCATCAGGGTTGTCCTATGTCAAAATGTCCTTTACCACCGCGTTCGGAACATAAGCTATGGTGTGGGAATGAAGAATGTAGACTCTAAAGTCTTTTATGGCCTTTACCAAAGAAAAAGCTTGCTTCTCCATGATCTTGTAGTTCAGAGCAGCATCTCTTAATGCTTTGCTAAAGAAAGCTATGGGTTGTTCATACCCTTCATTGTTCTTTTGCAGTAACACCGTTGCTATAGTATGTTCGGATGTGAAAGAAAAGAGGTAGAAATCTTTAGTAAAATCAGGACTGATCAAAACCGAGGCTTCTGTGAGTGCTCGTTTGACTTGTTCGAAAGACTGTCTGGACTCGGAGTCCCATTTTATTTTTACGTCTTTTTTAAGCATGTTTGTAATGTTCCTGAGGAGTTCTACTAGGTTGGGAATGAATCTTCGTAGAAAGTTAATTCTTCCGATAAACGACTGTAGTTCTTTGAGGTTTCTTGGGTGTTCTAATTTTTTTATGGCCTCGATTCTACTGGGGTCTATTTTGATTCCATCTTTGGAGATGATGTGTCCCAGCAGTTTGCCTTCTTCTAACCCAAAAAGACTCTTCTTAGGATTTAAAGAAATCCCAAGCCTTCTACATTTCTCGAAAACTCGTCTGAGGTGCCGCAAGTGTTCATCATCAGATTGGGAAAACACCGTCACATCATCTAAATAGACGACAATAAACTTACTCGATTCTTCCACGAAGGCGATATCCATTGCCCTCTGGAACGTGGCTCCTGCGTTCATCAGACCAAAAGGCATCTTCACATACATGAAAGTGCCCCATGGTGTGGTGAAAGCGGTTTTGTCTTGGTCGTCCGAGTGAACTAGGACCTGGTTGTAGCCCGAGAAACCATCCAACAGGGATATCCAACTGGACCCGACCAACCTTTGCAGGATGTGGTCCATTTTTGGCAAGGGGTAATTATTCTTCAAGGATACTTTATTCAGATTTCAGAAATCTATGCAGAGTCTGATTTCCCCGGTTTTCTTACGTGTAGGGACCAAGTTAGATACCCACTTGGAGAAACGCAGCGGAACTATGATCTTGGCATCGTACATTTTCTTGATTTCTTTTTCTATCAGAGGGAGCAACTTGGGATTTATCCTCCTAAGTTTCTGCCTAAACGGTTTTTGGTCTTCTTTTATTGGAATCCTGTGTTGTATGATGTTGTTATCATAGGCTTTCAAATCTTCATAGCCCCAGGCAAAAACATCTGAATATTCTTTGAACAGCTCAATGTATTCAAGCTTTTGTTCGGGGGGTAATGATTTTGACAGTTTGACCATCCTAGGTTTCTCTTGCGTCCCTATATTATAGTCTTCTACCTCTTGTCCATGGGCTTCTATTTTTGATTTTTTGGCTACATCATTACTGTCAAACAAGTCTTCTAAAGGAACAAGACCTCTAGGCAAAACATTGCTTTTCAACTGTAAAACGTCAGCATCCAATTCGTCATCGCCTAATTCTCCTGAATCTATGGTATTTACACTATCAATTTCAAAATCAGAATTATTTACATTTTCATCTTCATTCTCTAAATCTATATTTGTACATTCAAAATCGTTTTTGCATTGCAGAAAGTCTTCGATTTGGTCATCATTACCAAACACTTTCCAATACCTGATATTGTCGAGAACTGTCAGTTTGCATTTCACTTCAACAGTATATGGGTGAGTCGAGCGGAAAGGGATCTTACAGGTGGCTGCTGACGTAGCCAATCCGTCGGCCAGAATATTCTGTCCCCTCGGCATTACCTGCAAGTCCACTTCAGTAAAACACCTCAAGGCATCAAGAACAGCATTCCTATAAGCTCTGAGACGTGGGTGTTTAGCAGCGTACTCACCTTTGATTTGTTTGATTATCAATTCAGAGTCACCTCTTACCATTATCTGCTTAGCACCAACTTTTTTCAAAAGCTTCAAACCGAGCATCAAAGATTCATATTCAGCAATATTGTTAGTACATTGGAAATTTAATTTGTAAGAATGGTTTTCTGAATACCTGTTTCTATGATTATGCAGCCAAACTCCTGCTCCTGCTCCTTCTTTACTCATCGCTCCATCAAAATCCTTACTCCAGAAATCAGCGGGTAACTCTTCAGTTATCAAGTTCTTCATCTTTGCTACCTCAATGCTTTCTTGGCCTTCACCTAGACTAGATGTGTCTTCCATCAACTGAGTATCTTGCTCCTCTGTGTCACCATCATTGTACAAGATGAATGAATCTAAATCTAAATGCGCAGAGTAAAGGGGATAATTGTGCGGTTTTTCTTGGCTACTAACGATGTACTTCATCAGTGTTTCTCTGTATAGCCTCCTCTGTTGCCCAAACACTGGGATAGTGGCGTAAGACATATCCAGCTGCAGGGTTCCTTTCAACTTAGCCCCCCAAGACCGGGATAGCAACATTCCATACTTCGACGGGATGTCTGCAACCACCAACCATGCGCTTCGCAGGAATCTGAACCAAGGTGATGCATAAGTCCTTGATCAAACCAATACATTTAACTTTGTTAG
Organism: Picea mariana; assembly: GCA_032191745.1. NCBI lineage: Eukaryota > Viridiplantae > Streptophyta > Pinopsida > Pinales > Pinaceae > Picea > Picea mariana. Next base: position 75,162 of record JASDQU010102696.1, read on the forward strand.
AGTCGAATGAGTGTAAATCCTTGTATGGTATGGTGACCTCCAGTCCCAGCTTTTCCATTACTGCTTTAGGCATCAGATTGTGGGAGGCACCCGAATTTAGCATAGCGTTATGCAATATCAAGTCATGTATGTTTAGACTAATGTAAAAAGGAGCGACCTCACCAGTATCATCTCGACCATCTACTTCAGGTCCGAAAAGAAGTTCGGGATGATCATCAGTAAGGTTCACAGTGTCTGAATGATTTACTGATCCAATGGTTAAGGCCTTCGTGCCTATGTCAGGTTCAATGGCCAGTGCTTTAATTACCTGTGAACGATACCCGTCTCTGTTCATCAACTCTGTAAGTGGGATGGGAATTTTTATTTTTTCCAATTCCCCCTTAAGGCTAAAGGGTGTAGGAGCTCTGCCTTGGCTCATCAGTTATGGTTTGTCTACCATATTCTTCAGCTCAGAAGTACTCAGTGGGTTAATAGGTGAAACCTCAGGCTGTGATGGCCTTTTCAGAATGGTAATGTTTTTCTTCACGGGAGCGTCGGCATTACTCTTCTCCGGAATCTTCTCAGCAGTACTTTTCTCGGGAGTCTTCTCGGTAGATGGCTCATAGGTCTTTTTGGTTTCGACTACCTTCTTTGTTTCAGTGGTCTTTTTTGAAGAACTCACTTCTGTCTTCTTACTCCGCAGATTGTACTGTCGGTGTACCTCAAGAATAGCATTTTCAAAGGCCTGTTGTTCTGCATCTTCGGCTTCTTCACTTACTTTGGTTTGATTGAGAAGAAAAATTTCCTGCTCTTCTTGGGTAAGGAAAATAGCTTCGTTATCGTGAATGCCCATGAGATTGATATGAGTGTCCTCCAATTCCTCAATCACTTCCCCCCCTTCATCAGCATAGTTTTCTTGTAGAGGAGGTCTAATCTGTTGATCCGGACCCCTCTGCTCTCTCTGATCCCTAGGGTCTCTCTGTCTAATCTGAGGAGGGTTTCTCCTAAAGTTAGGGTTCCGAACCTGGGGAGCTGGTGGGTTTTCTCTTGGAGGATTTCTATCTGACACAGTAAGTCTTTCCATCATTATTTCCACTGCTCTGGTCAAAGAATCCAATTTGGAATCTGTGGTCGACGTGGAAGGTTCTTGTTTGATTGTGACTCTCCTTTCTGACCTCTGACATGCTCGTTTCGCCAACAGATCGGCCTCCACACTTATAGCACTTTTTTGCATGTCTGCCAAGGTGGTAGAATTTCTTTCTCTCAGTTGGTAGGACATATCGGCATCAAAACCATCAGGGAATTTTATCAACGCCAGGCCCTGTGGAGGTTTGATTTCGGCTGGAATTGCATTGTACAGGTTATTAAAACGGGTGCAGTAATCTTGTACCGTCTCACCTTGATTTCTTCTTATATTCTCGTATTTTGACAATATCTGGAGAGGGTTTTTCTTTACCTCCCATCTGTCAAGAAAAATCCTTTGGAACGAGACAAGGTCGGGGGCTGAGGCGGCAGGTAAAGCTTTGAACCATTTCTTGACGTAACCTGTCAAACTTTGGGCAAACAATCGCATTTGAATGTCAGCCTCATCAACTTCTTGCAGGTCAAAATAGTCATTCATTTTGTCAACATGTTGTTGGGCGTTTAAAGGTCCTGTTGCATCGAACTGTGGAAGTCTTATTTGATAGTCTTGGGGCATGGCAGGTAGCGGTGCAGCCAACACCAAAGGAGCATATCGAGCTGCCATGATGGGTGGAGGAGGTGGGAGGACAATATGGATGGTCGGAGAGGTAGCGACTGAAGACGAGGACGAGGAGGGACTGGACAGTACTGAGGGAGTGATTTGTAGTTTAATCGTGGGAGACAAGACTTCGGGGGTTCGGGGTTGCAACACAGTTGGGTCAAAGACGAGTCCAGTCACAAAACTGTCGGACCGTGTTCTAACCAGGTTTCGATGTGGAAAGGTATCAAGGTCAAGGTTTTGAGAGATAACTGGTTTTTCTGAAAAGGAAGGAGACTTATGAAGGGGAGTATAACTCACTGAACCTGCAGCCAAGGTCTTTTACCTGAGCAAATGTTCGGGGTTATCTATCACTATCATTGGTTCTGGGTCTAGATGAGATCAAGTGTGAACTTTCTTGGGAGCCAGAACTCTTTTTGGTTTTTTATATATATATATTTTTAATTTTGCGAGTCTGAAAATAATATGTACAAAATTTGATCAACCTCTAAACATTACTTTCTTCTCAAAATCGAACGTTCTTTTTAGGGGAAAGAAAACGTGAAATTATCAATTTTTAGTTCTTTCCCAGCGGAGTCGCCATTATGTTAGCACTTAGTAAATTTCCTAGAGGTTGAAACAGAAGAAATCTACAAAGGTAACTTTATCCAACCACTTTTAAAGCTGGGATCTAGCCCTTCCATCTTCAGAGAGGGATCTCTCTATATGATTTATCTTTGTTTTTAAGTTTAGATGTTAGGCTAGGTAAATAAATAGGTAGGTTTTGTTGTCAAAGTGTTTTTGAATTGGTTGAGACAGTCTACACATCCATGGGGCTATGGGGTCTGTGTTTAAATAAATACGAATAACAACCAGAAACGTGAAGGAAAACTTCCACAGGGCGAGATAATATACTCACTGGATATTTTAATAGATTAAATGATGAACAAAAGAAAAGATGAGAAAGATAAATTCAACTAAGAAGCATTTAAGAATTTCTTATTTGAAAACATCAGAAGATAAACACTAAAATCCTTCGAGTCGGAAACAAGGTATCTAAGATAAATCCTGCAACATTCGTTACTCTTAAAGATTAGTTTCAGAAATCAATATGACCACAAAGCAAGAATAACATTCAACTTAGAGAATAAACATCACCAGTGAATACACACAAGAATCCTGTAAAAGTACCTCCTTTTTATTAATGGCAGATTTCTTCAAAAAATGGTACAGTCTCATAGCGTCAGGGTGTAAAGATCTGCTGGGTGCACGTCCTTCGTCTGGAACTCGAAGGTGGCCCTCTTGTAGTCTGTGATTACCTTGGGGTCTGGCACCTGCATCTGAAGGAAGGCCATGTGCATCCTGCCCTTTTTTGTATCAAATGCAGACAACAGCCTATGCTGTGCAGTCGACGTCTGCTTTCGTAATTGAGCGTAAGTACTGCTTGTAAGGGTTTGATTCTTTTTCTTAATCAATTCGTACTTCTCGAAAATGCTCAACTTGGGCCCAGTCTTGCCTGGCTGAGTATCCAGTGGGGAGTCTGAGGATTTCCTTGGCAATGCTGGGGTGATGTCCTTATGCAGGCTTGAGCCGAAAGGTGGGATGACAAACTTGACCACTGTGGTAGGCGAGACTTCTAATTCTCCAATTGGACCGTGAACTGTGGTTGTCTTGGGCCTCTTAGTGTGCAACTGGAACTCTTCAGATGATACCTCCGTGATAGGCGGAGATGACTCTTGTCGAGGCCTTTTTTCCTTAGGGACCTGTGGCATGGTAGTTGGTGACACAATCGTCGGGGGGACCTGTTGTTCCACTTCGACCAAGGTGTCAGGCACCCACACTGTCTGATTGGCGAATTTTTCAACTTCGGGCTTAGCTTCGTGAACGTACGAGATGTTTTTATTCTTTACTCGCATTTCTGAGATGATCCCATGAGGATCATAGTGCCATGGGAAGCTCATAAAGAACTTTATTTCTTTCAACATCTTATCATCTTCTTCCCCGGTGCCTCGACTGTTGCAGATGAAGGAGCCAATCTGCCCCTTGATTCAAAGCTGTTGCTTTTTCTTCAAAGATACAAAGTGGATATCATCTGAATTCATGATTTTTCGTATGTATTCTAGAGCAAAGATTCTTACCGACACATACTTAGGCAGCTTGTAAGGTGCCAACTCACACCCGAATACTCTGATCTCGGTGTGGTTTTGATACAGGTACCAATCTTCGGTCTTAGTGTTGTCCGAGAGATGCAGGATTCTCTGGACTTCGTTGTTTATTCAAGGCTTGGGCCTGCCGCTCAACATGCTTACCACAGGGTGGTAGAACAGATCGATGAATGCTTTGAAGCTGTATTCTGTAGAGTTATGCTTCAGCAAAGAGGTCCATGTTGTGACTGGCTGAGGCCTTCCATCTGCGTCCATCTTCTGCATGGAAAAACTAAATTTATCTGCTTGAAAGTAGACAAACATGTATGCCAGTATAGACGAGTATCTGAACATGCCTTCCGTGCCAAAATTCACGAATTGTTTGTGAATATTGTCGGCCAAGAAGGTGCTGAAATCAAACTGGGTGGTGGGCTTTTCATCAGTGGAGAAAATGGATAGAAAACCCAGAATGGGCTCATCTACCCATTGGTCGGAATAGTAACCTAACAGAGCACAAAGGGAGGAAATGACCTGGTTTCCCTTGGTGGAGAACATGGATGACGGGTAAGGGGGATTTGTGGAAGGGAATTGAGCAGAGGTGGGAAGGAAAAGCTCGAATATTTGAGATCTCTGGGGAAAAGTCAACTTCTGATACAACTCTGTAAGGATTTCCAAGTTGAAAGGAGCCGCAGAGTCTGCACGGGGAATTTGCATCATCTGGTCTATGTCTTCGGGCGTGATGAGGAACAGGGTGTCTCCGGATGAGGATATGATGGCTCTCTATTTGGGAATATAGTGAGCTTGGCATTTAATTGCAAACTCGGGAAAATGGTGGATCTGGGGAAAGAGGTACAGGGGTAAATTGGACTCCCATAGTCCAATTTCATCGCTTTAGTCTAGGAAAACCTCCCTGAGCCATGACTGGAGGTCTGAGAAATCGAAATCGCATTTGGTATCTGCCATCAATCTGTCTTTTTCGACCAGTGGGATTTTGTCCAGGTCGACAGGAGGCGGGAGAAAAGAATTCTCCTCTCCTTCTGCTTGTCTTGGCTTTGGTGCCATCTCTGCAACAGTACCTGCAATAAACACGAAGTTAGTGGGGTCGAATGACTGTGGATGAAGGCGACGGAAAAGCAATGGAGGCGTAAGAGGTAAATTTTCTGGTGCGATGGATGAATAGTGAATGAAGGGAGGAATAATGGTAGTTTTATTTAAAACTGGGTTCGGTTAGGCGCGGGAGACAGGTCAGCAGGATAACGGGTATGTTATCCAGTAATAAATGGACAACGAGCCACTTGGGGGTGAGATGGCAGGTGACGGAGGCCAAAACATACGGATGGGTGACATGGCTTCTAGGGATTGGAGGTGAAAGTCGCAATAAGGGGCTGGTCATGAGTGAAAATGGGGTAGGGGACTGACAGCAGTTATGGGATGTGACATAACTCGGGAGCAAGTGGAACAAGTGGAAAATGACGTCCATGAGTGACGGGGGCTGGCAGATAGTCGATGGGGATGGGACTTCGGGACCAATAGGCTGACGCCACGTATGACAAGGGGCCCGCCAGAGGGAAAAAACCATTCCGGACCCCCCCCCTCGGTTAAAAGCAGATCATCAGGGGGGGTCCGAAAACCAATTTGGGTCATTGATCTACGCGCCCTTTTTTTGGCCGCAGATCTTAGCGTGTCATTTATCATTCATTCCGGACCCCCCCCCCCCTCCATTAAAGGCAGAACGGACGGGGGGGTTCGGAATCCAATCTGGATTGTTGATTTGAGCGCTCATCTATGGGTCGTCCAGATGTGCGCAAGTCTTATTACCGATTCCAGACCCCCCCCCCCAAGTTAAAAGTAGAACGGTCGAGGGGGTCTGGAATGCTCTGTGCACCATAGATCTGGGCGCCACGATCTGGACCGTCGAAATGTGCAGGGAGCATAAAATGGGAGCGGAGAACACATGCGCTGGGGAAAACTTAGGATAAAATCATTTTATGGGTTTTTTCCCCAAATTTTCAAATAGACACCACCAAAGGGCTTCGACCAGACTATCCTTTAGGCTTTTGAGACATGGTGTGACATTTTTACACCAAGCTGGTTTTATTGGAAAGAAAAAGATAAGGCAACTAACCTACATGCTAGCCTATCTTCCTGTGACAATCAACCCAGATTAAACTGTTGGGTTAAGAAATTACTCTACCCTGGGGCTATCTGACCAGGATTAGACAGTCTGGCCAAATTTATTCACTAATCTAACCTAGACATTTTGGCTAAGATTAAACTGTTTAGCCAAATCATTCACTATCCTATCAACATTAAATTTAAAAAGAACTTGGCCATGCTTGAAAGGTATGGACCAAGTTACCATTATTGCATGGGGCTTTATCTCAATTATTTTATGCCCTCTTTTTCTTTCTTTCTTTTCTTTTTTCTTTTTTCTTTTTTCTTTTTTTTTTTTCAAATTATTTGCAGAATGAAAAATCATTTGTCAACAAAAACACTAGAGACAGATAATATCCCAGTCACCAGTTGATTCCCATAATTTATGGGGTGATAACAAGATACTCTTTTCTTGTGTTCATGCTTGCGGCAAATGCATCCCACATCTTGGGAAGACCATTGAGTACTATGTTTACGAACTCCGTCTCTGAGATGATCTCTTCAATAGATTGTAGTTGATATCTTAACTGAGAAATTCTCACAAAGTATGATGTTATGTTGTCATCATCATTCATCTTCATGTCACGGAGCTCATTCTTCAGACTCATTACTTGTCCAATGCTTCTGACTGAAAAGAGGTTTGTTAGGGCATCGTACATATTCTTCGATGAGTCAAGATGAGAGATGTAGGGTATCAAGTGGTCTTTTATGGATTCCACTATGATACTCATAGAATTAATGTCATCGTCTTTGAACTTCTCCATAGCTGCAACATTATGCGGTTTCTTCTCTTTCCCTTCTTCAAACTCTGGTTTCACGATCTTTCCTTTCATGATATCCAACACTTTATTCTTGGCAAGGATGAGGTCAATCCTTGTCTTCCATGCTCTGAAGTTAGAGGCTCCATCTAACTTGTTCTCTAACTTCATAGAATAAGTCATGGTTGCTTTGACTTGGTCAAACCCTAGATTTGACCACAAACTCAAACTTCACGTCTTGGCTTGCTGAGAGTATCAAGAGATGCTCTAGGCTAGAGCGCACTAATCTATCCGAAGATTAGGTCAATCCCTTCACTTAAGGTGCCTCAACGAGAGGACTAGGGTTTCTGAAACTGCACCTGCTAGTAACCCTAGAGGCAGTGCTTTGGTGACTGCTTCTGCTAAGAAACCCTAGCGGCAGTTCTTCAACTAGGTTAATATCCTCCTGGCTATGTTTCCTTTCAGCGGTTAGACTGAATGAAGGAGGTGTGGGCTCATAACCTGTTAGAATATAAGTGGATGTGCTTGTTTTACCATTGACAATACCCTTGGCACCCAACCATAGGCCGAAGCCACCCTCCAAGCACCTTAACCTTGACAGAGAATCACTCTGGAAGCAAACCCTAGGCTAGATATCCAAACAAAGGGTACGCACCTTTCCCCAAGGATAGTGCATCAACAAGAGCTGATCGGATAGTCCAAACCCTAGCCAAGAGATAGTCCAAGCGTAACTACTAGCTGCAACAGCTGCAACGACAGCTCTCCTCCAAAACTGCGCAGAAACTGGGCAACTGCAATGTGCACAAGTGTTGCTCTGCAATTCTGAGACTACCTGCCAGAATGAGAATTGGCCTCCTGTATTTATACTAATTCTGGCTAACTTCCTGGGTCGACTTCTCATTCTGGGTATCTATTTGTTCAGTATATATTATTATTTCTGGCCGACTTCTTCTCTTGGAGGCTAATAACCTAATATAAATTATCTTCTTGAGCCGACAAGTCTGCTAGGGTTATTAGCCAACTCATTAGGGTTTCTTCTTGCTTCCCGGAGTATTCTATCCTTGTCAAGTTTACACGTGGAGGTAAATACCTCCCGCAGCTACCATAATATCAACACTAGAAACTCTAGCTCATAATCCACTTCACCAACTCTCTTGGTCACCCTATAAGGTCTGTAAAATCATGGCTTAAGTTTCTCTGCACCACTCTTCTTCAGAGAAGACTATCTATATGGTTGCAGCCTGAGAAACACCAAGTCCCCTACCTTGAAGGTGTGCTTGACCCTGTGTCTATCTACATATTTCTGTTGGTTTTGGGTCGTCTGCAGGTTATCCTTAAGAGCCTTAAGAATATCTTGGCTCTCTTGAATCCAGTCTTTGGCCTTGGGAGCCCTGTTGTCCCCAAACACCAAGTCTACAAAGGATGGGGCATCATATCCATACAATGCCCTAAATGGTGACATCCCCATGGACATATGATAAGTGGTGTTATAAAAATGCTCACCTAAATGTAACCACTTAACCCATGTCTTTTGTTGCTCGGCCACGTAGTTATGCAAATACCCCTCTAACCATTTGTTCATTATCTATGTTTGGCCATCTGTCTGTGGGTGGTAACTCGTACTGGGATTCAACTCTGTGCCTGCGATCCTGAACAGTTCCTACCAAAAAGCACTCATAAATCGACTGTCCCTATCACTAACAATATTTTTCGGCAACCCATGAAGCTTGAATATCTCCCTAAAGAATAAATATGCTACATGTATTGCCTTGTACTCTAAGGATATGGAAAAGAAATGAGCAAACTTGGTCAACCTATCGACCACCACATAAATGTAATCTCGGCCCTGTGTCTTTGGTAGCCCTGTGATAAAGTCCATGGATATGCTCTCCCATTTCTGCTCCGGAATGGGCAGTGGCTGAAGTAATCCTGCAGGACGAGTCTAATCCACCTTATTCTGTTGACAAGTCACACACTCCTGCACATGTCTCAATACATCATCTTTGAGTCCCTTCCATGAGAACCTCTCTCTGATATTCCTGTATGTCTTGAAATATCCTGGATGCCCAGTTAAAGGTGTGTCATGCATGGCTTTCATAATTTTCTCCTTTAATTTGGACTCTGGAACCAAGTATATGCGATCCTTGTAGTAGATGATATCATCTACCACCTTATACCTGTCATCCTACACGTTGTTATCCATCACCTCACAAGAAAATTTGTTCTTGGAATACTCCACCAGGAGCTCGGATTTCCAATCCGCAGATATCTTTGATAACGAACATGACTCTAGTCTTCTGGATAGAGCATAAACAACGACATTGTTCTTTCCTTTGACGTACTCAATATCAAAGTCATAGGCTTGCACTTTATTGACCCATTTATGATGCCTTTCGTTAAGATCCTTTTTCCCCAAGAAGTGCCCCAAACTGTTTTGATCAACCTTGACCACAAACCTCACACCTACCAGGTAATGTCTAAATTTTTCCAATGCATGCTTTATGGCGAGCATTTCTTTGTCATAGATGGGATAAAGTCTCTCGATGGAGGAGATATTCCTACTCTCGTATGCAATAGGATACTTTTGTTGCATCAAAACTACTCCTATGCCCACACCAGATGCATCACACTCTAACACAAAGGGATGAGTAAAATCAGGAAGCATCAAAATAGGGCAAGAACTCATCAATTCCTACATCTTATCAAAGGTCTTATGGGCCTCTTATGTCCAACAAAAATCCCCTTTCTTCGTAAGATCTGTAAGAGGGGCATTCAACTGAGAGAATACTGACACAAAGCGTCTGTAGTAACTACAGATTCCAAGGAACCCTCACAAATGCGTGATATCCTTAGGTGGTGGCCAATTTAGAATAGAATGTATCTTCTCCCTGTGAACCTGCACTCCCTGTGCGCTAAATATATGCCCCAAGTAGAGAACCTCTGTCATACTGAATTCGCACTTAGATTCCTTGGCATATAAGGACTTCTCATCCATAATGCTCAAAATATCCTCCAAGTGCGCGAAATGCTCCTCCCAAGTCTTACTATAGATCAAGAGATCATCAAAAAATACCAATAGGAACTTCCACAATTGCTTCCTAAATATGTGATTCATGCATGAATGAAAAGTGGCAGGTGATTTGGTCAACATGAAAGGCGTGACCAAGAACTCATAGTGCCCATAATGGCGCCAAAAGGCGTTTTTATGAATGTCCTCCTCACGGAGTCTGATATGATGATATCTGGATCGAACATCAGTCTTCGAAAAATAGACTTCTCTGTGCAACTCATCTAGCAGCTCACCGATCATGGGTATAGGGTACCTGTTTTTTATTGTTTTCTTATTCAAGGCTCGATAATCAATACACATCTGCATGGTCCCATCCTTCTTCTTAACCAATACCATCGAAGAAGCGAAAGGACTGGAACTAGGTCTTATGTGCCCCATGTCGAGCAACTCCTTCATTGTTTTTTTCTATTTCATCTTTGAACTTCTTGGAATGCATGTACGGGGTGGTGATTACTGGTTTGGCCTCCTCTTCAAGTTCGATGGTGTGCTCAAAACCTCTATCATGAGGTCTCCCTGGAGGTATCTTCCCAAATACCTTGTCATGTCTGCTCAATAAATCCTAGATGTTTGCATGATAGAGCCTTATGCCTTCATCATCTGTCTAGGACGTAATAAATCATCGTGTTGCATATACTACATCTCCATGTCTGAATATGGCTTCCATTCTTTTGTTTGATACTACTGTAGGAGCATTGTTCACCATGCCTCGTAGTACAAACTGTTTCCCTCCTGGCATGAAGAATTTCATGGTCATTTGTTTGTAGTTTGTAGTTTGTGTTTATGTCCCACAATGTCTGAAGCCACTGAACTCCCAACACTGCATCTGAATCTGCCACATCCACCACATAAAAGTCTTTTGTCAAGGTGTAGTTACCAATTTTCAAGGCCAATCTAGAAATTTTATTTGTGCAAGACACATTAAATCCGTCGACCACTGCTACTTTGAACCCCTCAAAGTCCTTTGTAGCTACTCGTCTCTTAGCCACCCAGACTACATCAATAAAGTTGTGGGTTGTCCCACCATCAATCAAGGTCGTGACTCCCTATCCCATTATGACTCCTCTAACTCTGAAGGTGTTGAATCTAGGGGTACCAGATAATGAGGCTATAACAACCTCATTGGCCTCCTCATTATGCTTCTCCTCTGTCTTTTCCTTCTTCTATTTGCCCTACTCAAGAGCAACCTCCTTCTCCTCCTCCTCCTCATCGGAATCTAAATGTACCTCAATATAATGGGCTTGACCCTTCCCCTAACACATGTGTCCTGGCACCCATGGATCTTTGTAGTGGAAACAAAGATTATTTCTCCTTAGCTCATTTATTGTTGCCTCATCCAACCTTTCCTTACTCGCACCTTCCTTCCCAGTATTTATTTTCCTTTCCTTTATGTGGAATAAAGGGTTTGGAAAAAAAAAAAAATCAGGGACTGCACCCTCCATGTCCCTTGTCCTAACAATAGCATCCTACAAGGTCTTGGGCTTGAAATCCTTTACCCAACTACGAATTGGTTCTAACAACCCCTCAATGAACAACATGACAAGCCTCTGCTCCGATATATCTAACATTGTCACTGCTAGCTTCTGAAACTCTGTGATGTAAGAATTTGGCAACCCCTCTTGTTTGAGTTGTGCTAACTCTCTGAAATGTAGCTCTGGATCCTTTTTATCAAACCTCTCCATTAGCTTCTGAGTGAATTCCAAATAGGAGGTGATAGTTGCATGTCCTAGCATAACAAACCCATGGTACCACCACTCGTGGGCTTCTCCATCAAAGTGTAGAGTAGAAAATTTGATCGCTTCAGCCTCAGTCATAGGGTTGATTTGGAAGTATGTATCTAGTTTTTGTACCCATGCCCTGGTTGTGCTCCTATTAGACCCATCGAAGGAAGGAATGGATAGCTTCCCCAGCTTCCATGCTAGATCCTTGTTCTGTTGCACCCTGTTATGATCCCTTGGTCTATTCCTATATTTGATTGTGTAGAATTCATGAAGTGACATGGTTGCCTAAAACGGTTGCCTAAAACTCATCACCCAGGGCTTGATATTCTCTTAGATAGTCCTGAAAAGTTTCACCTGGAACTTGCTGCCCTTGATTTTCCGTTGGTTGGTTTCCAAAAAAAATGGGTTAAAAAGGTCTAGGGACTGTTCTACTAGTGGTCCTAGCACCAATCTGCATAGGGATCCTGGTATTGTTAAGTACAGGAATCTCAATATTGTTGTCGGCTCCATTATTCACATTGGACCCCCTACTTCGTTGTTATTCCCATGATTTTGATTGGTTTGATTGGCGAGTAACTAAGTTATAAGTTGAGTAAGTTGTTGTTGTCCAGTTGCTAAACTCTCCAAGATCTGCATTCCCCTTTCCTCATTAGAATCACCCATGTTTTCCGCTTGTCCAACCTCCAATTGATTTTCCCTTACCTCTTCTTCCTCTTCAAAAATGTTTTATGCCCCTTGTTGTCTTCTACTTCTGTATGTGACACCTAGAAATCTATTGTCTTCACCCCTCATTAACAGCAAAACCCCTCTTCAAGATGGCAGGAAAGAGGGATTTGATACCACTGAAATGTTTCGGCCAAATGTTTTTTGTGTTTTCTTGGTGTAATGGGAAACAAATTGCCAAACTAATTACTTTCAGCAAATTACTTACAAAACATGTAATAATAATTCTAACTCTATCATGTAAAACAATAAGACGCCACTATAAAGCTCCGAATATCTTATTGCAATTAAACACTCATATCAGAAGCACATTGGGAATAACTCCAGCAAGTCAAGACAATAAGAAAGGTAAATGGGAACCTGATATAATGATTGAGTGCGATGATCCCACTGTTGATATGCAACTTTTGTAGGTGCTATTGTGTTGTAGCGACCCCACAAATGGCAGTTTATTCTTTTAATTTATGTTGCTTTTATGTGAGAGTGTGCAGCAATAAAAGAGTAGGGTGAATCTGTAGATAATGAAACACAGCAACAAGGAATTAAATGGATATGTCATTCTCTAGAAGTAAGATACACGACCTCCTCTACGAACAAACCATTCAACATAGATAATGCACCTTTCCCCCATTCAAATTGATCCCACCCAACAAGCATTTGATCCATAAATGATGGACGACCTCCTTATATTCAGTTTCATGTTGATTGTGCCCTCCACACAATGATATCAGTCCAGGAAACAAATCAAGGCAGAGGTAAGCAACTCGACCTCTTAGATAAATGGTGTGCCCAACCAAGAGTATTTCAGTCTCTTTCCCCAAGAGAAAATGTGCCCATAATGCACCTAGGGACCAGCAAGCAAGTTACGCCCATCAAGTGAAGAGTCTCCCTTTTCTGATCAGACACACGACCCCCTTAGTCACTAAACTCGCCCATCAAGATGGAGATTTCAGACTTTGTGAAGAAAAATGTCCAACCTTAACAAACTCATCTGCCACAATAAAATCTCAGCTTTAGATACAGAAACTTCGTTGCCCAAGGATGAGATAGTGATCTGCATGAAACACACTGAAGAAACCTATGTGATCTCTTCCCCAAAATGACTAACTAGGGTGAATGGTTTCACCACCAAAGCCAATCCCTAAATATTCCTCCTAGGGTTTCCATCCCAAGAGTTCCAAAGCCACAATGAGCTCTCTCAATGAGAAATTAGAAAATGTCAATGCCAGAATGAGAGAGAGCGCCCTTATTTTTCCCTTTTATTTGTTCGTTGACTCTTTTACAACCCTTTTAATCAATTTAAGTGACGCTTCATATTCTTCTTAAGTCACTTTAGGCACTTTTTTCCATTTCCCCCCCTTTTAATTATCTAATGTCGTTTTGTTAGGCCCTTTTCCCCTTAGGACATTAATTAATTAATTAATTCCCTTCTTAAGGACTATAGCCTATAGGAATCACTTAGGCTATTGCGTCCAAGTCCCATGATCACTCGAAAGGGCACATGACAAGGTGACTCGAAGACAAACACTAAAGATGAAAGCCTAATTGGAAAAGCACAAATGGAAAATTGTACTCTTTGAGGTAGGTGAAGAAAGCAATAGAGAGAAGTTGGAGGAGGAAGAAGACATCATCAAGGAACTTCAAAAGAAAGTAAAGCACTTATAGCTAGATAAAAACCCTGGTCCCAAGGATTTGAGGAAATCAATATCCCCAACAACATCAGTTGGTTCTTTTGGACAAGACCAAGCAGTGGCCATGGAAAAGGACACGATGGAGCAACAAATAGAATAGACCATGAACACAAATCACTCTCTCCTATCTTAAGTAGTGGGAAGAAAGAATTCAACCCATCTGGCCTTGGTAATCAAGATGTTTGAATTTATTTATGTTTTTCAAGAATTTATTTATACTTGGCCAATATGTAAGGATTTATACAACCCAAACAGTTAACAATAGTGGTGTCATTTTTAAAACAAGGCAGCCATGGATTAGTTTTCAACCCTCCCTATAATTTATGGGGAATTTTGAACTGTGGAACTTCCCTTTTGTTTGTATTAGAAGGTTGAGCAATATGAATACAGCCCTCTATTTTTATTATTAATAGAAAAATATATATGTTTCTGTTACAATAAAAAAAATGTGTAAAAGAAATTTTAAGGGGTTTGTGATATGAGTCAAGCTCATGATCATTAAGATGTCAAAATTAACACTTTGGTTGTATACAAGGATATCATATTTGACATAATCTACCATACTATCATTTAGTAAATCATTAATTTTTATTAGTCAAGTAATAAAACATATATTTAATCATTTCAACTAATCGAATTTGAAATGTTTGAATAAATTTGTCATAATTAAATTTGGGTGTTAAAGTTAGATTCTAATCATTACTTTAATTGAATTTGTAAATTGTAAATTAGAGCTTACTAAATTAAAAATTATACTTATAATTGTTATAGTTAACGTAGTTACCAACTTGATGAAAACTTTCCAAAGTTCTTGTGTTTTTAAATGTCACATTTAGTGATTGTTTTTAACCCCCTTTTCAAAAAGTGGTGTTACCCGGAACACCTATTTTTTTAAGGTAGTTTTTTGACATTTTGAATCTTTGTAGTTATGAAGTATCAATTTTTTAAATGTTGTTTTTATTATTTTTTCATATATTTTTTCAATGTTGTTTTTCAAAAGAAACTTAAATTTTAACTTTTTTAACACTTTAAAAATCATTAATAATGTTATGTGTCATTATTTTTTCAAAGTTATGATTTTGATCTTATTATTTATTTTAATTCCATACATTAAAAAAATTGAAAATATTGACTTTAAACATTTTTTTAGCTTTACTTCAATATATATTTTATACATATAGCTAAATAACACTAATTTTAAACATTTAGAAAAAAATATACATTTAATTCCTAATTATTAGGAAAAACATATACATTCTAAAAACCTGTTTTCTAATATCATGTCAAATAAAACATTTTTATTGTTAAAATTGGAAAAATATAAAAAAGAAAGAAAAACATTTTTTTACATGTTTTTATAAATTTCATGCATAAAAACTGGCAAGTGTTGAAAGAAGGTGTATCTTCACTGGCAAGGCTGATTTCTCTTTATGGGTAGTTAGAACCACTTTAATTTGCTTGGGGGGCAACTTCTTAATTTGTATATTACATTTGACCAATCCGCAAAAGGGGATAGGAATATTCTTTGTAGTTACACAATATTTCAACACTCCCTCTTAACAAGAAGGATATTTTTTATCCTTTGACAGATCACTGGATG
This sequence comes from Picea mariana, assembly GCA_032191745.1. NCBI lineage: Eukaryota > Viridiplantae > Streptophyta > Pinopsida > Pinales > Pinaceae > Picea > Picea mariana. Next base: position 90,719 of record JASDQU010102696.1, read on the forward strand.
TCATCATTAACTGAACAAATATCATCTGGGCAATATCATCAACTGGATAATCATCATCAATTGGACAACAACATCAACTGGATAACATCATCAACTAGGTAACATCATCAACTAGGAAACATCATCAATTGGGTAACATGAGGAATCAATATAATCTACTTGGTCATCTAGCATCACGATCACTGACTGGTTCTCCATGAATCCATATTAAAGAAGTTTTGTTATCTTTATCTTCGCGCAGAAGATACTCTTTCTTTCTTTCATCTTCACGCAGAAGATACTCTTTCTTATCTTCACACAGAAGATATCTTATCTTCACATAGAAGATATTCTATGAGTTTTGTCATTCCTTTTATGTTCTCCCTTCTCTTGTAGTCATCTATGTCACCCATCCATTGGGGAGGACTACTACCATAGCTTCACTCCTAGTCATCCCACATGAACTAGAGAAGCTAAGATGCTAGCCTGGGAAAGACTAGACTCCCTTTCCATGATCCACGCAGGATCACAACACAAACCTCAAGATCCAACTAACCATTCCACATGGTCAAAGTCTGTGTTCCAGGCTACTCAATCATTGGCCATAAGAGAGTATCTGCTCATTGCCCCTTGCAGAAACATTCACACTCCTCTCTACAAGGGTGGTCACACCCCTCTCTACGAGGGTATTCTAGCATGTCCCTGGAGTATCCAAAACTCAACACTTTGACAGAGGCCAACCTTGGCAAATTTCTGATTCCCCTTCTCTACGAAGGTCTCTTCCTTATCTACGAAGGTCTCTTCTCTTTTTCCTTCTCTATGAAGGTCTACCTGTGGGATTGTTCATTCCTTCTCTACAAAGGTCTCTTCTGTCATATCTTGGGTGCCTTCTTGAGTTCGAACATTTCTTTATTTCTAACTTCATACTGGATCAACCTGCTCCCTCTGCATCTATAAGAATGGTTCTAGAGAAACCTGCATTTACTTGCATCTTATCAACTATATCTGAGTATCCATCTTTCTCTTCATCTTGAATATTTTTTTTCTACATCTTTTAGGAGCCTCCTGCTCCTATATGAATACTGGATATTGTCTGGTTCTTACTGATTGTCACCATATCATAAGTCCTTCTTCATGTTGTCTAACTTTTGCAAGTCAAGGCATAAGTTCTTTCTTCCGAGACCTGTAAAATTACTTACAATATGCTTTCTGAGATATGTCACTTAGCCAATCAGTCAATAACAATAAGCAGTAATCAAATAAAACTATATCATGATTTCTATCAGAGTAGTACACATATTTTCTTAAGCAAAACCTGTTCAACCATGTACACATCTGAAACCCTAATCATGAATAAGACTTTTGAACTCTTTTTCACTCTAACTATGAAATTACCAAATTTTCCCTTACTATCATAGCTAAACACATACCTTTGTCACTCTCATGAGTGATCATACCTGAAATAAATATTTTATCTCTTTCTTTATCCTCTTCTTTGATACTTCCTTCATAAATCTGCATAGACACTGAAATAAAGCGAGGTTAATTAACATTCTCACAAAAATCTAACTTGTAATGATAAAGTATTAAAGTAAACAAGATACTAAAAATAAACATGAATACTTATCTTTTGTTTTTGTGTGGGGAGGCTCCACGGACTCCACCATTTGTTATCTTTCTTCAGATCAATTATCTTCAATTTAAAGTACATAATCCTCAATTTCTACTAAAACTTTCTTTGAGGGAAGAGATTCATCTTCCTCTTCCACATGTTCTTGATGCTTTATTTTCCCCTTTCCTTGAGGACAGTCATAGGAAAAGTGTCCCAACTTTTGAAAGTTGTAGCATCTGATCTTTGAAACACCTTTTTTCTTATCTGGAACTCTAACGGAGTTAGCTTCTTTATTGTTCTTCCTGAAGGAACTTCTTTTGTTCTTTTGAACTGTAAGAGCTTCCTCTTTGTCAACAATTAATCTCTTATGTTGGTCTGCAAGTCTAGATTCTTCGTATGTGCAATCTTCCCATAACTTATCAAACTTGGGTAACTTGTTTCTTGCACACACTCCTTGTACAAAAGGAATCCAAAATGTTGGAAACCCATTTAGGGTTGTGGTTACAAGCTCTTTGTCACTAATGAAATCTCCAATAGCTGCAAGATGATCTCTAATATGAGAAACTCTCATAAGATAGGATGAGACAGATTATGAGTTTTCCATCTTCATATTACGAAGTTGATTCCTTAAGGCAAGATTTTGGCTAATGTCTTTGCTTTCATATAACCTGTTGAGTTCTTCATACATTTTCCTTGTTGTCTGTAGTTCGGATATATGACAGATCAAGTGATCATTTACTAAATCTGACACGATTCTCTTTGCTTTCTTTTCGTTCTTCGTATGCTTGGTCTTTTGCTCTTCTTCATCTAGTTCTGGTACCCCCACTGTAACATATTCTAGGAGATCATTCTCGTCTAGAATCATTTGCAACCTATGCTTCCAAGATTTGAAGTTTCCAGATCCTTTCAGCCTGTCTTCTACCCTCATACCGGTAGCCATTCTTTCTTGTAGTAGAAACACTAGCCCTCTGGGCTACAAAAATAATAGAAAAATCAAATTTCTTGGATATGAAAACTGAATTCACCAAAAGATGCGCTGGACTGAGGTGAGTATTCTAGTATAGTCAGTTTCTAAAAATTCCAATTTCTAACCCTTGAAACTGGACTTGTGAAATTCTGGACTAGTACTTCTAGTTTTCTAGTACTTCTAATTTCCTGGTACTTTTGGTACCAGTGAAAACTAGGGTTTCACTTTCTGGGAGATCTATCCACTGAAAAGGTGTGTTGAAGGTGCCAATGAGTTCCTTAGGCTAGGGTGCACTTTTCTAGATGATCTTTGGGCTAAAATTCCTCTTCAATAAAAGGCCCTAATTTTCTTGTACGACAACAGTGATGTTTTTCTTTATCTAGTGAAAGATGCTCTCTTCAGCTTAGCTCTGAAACCATGTTAAGGTTTAAGCTATTATTAGGTTTCTTTTCAATTTACTAGATAACCATAGCATAGATAGGATCACTAAGAGAAATACAATCACAAGAGTACACAAGCATTTATCCTGGGAAACCCTCAAGGGGAAGAAAACCCAACAAAACTTCTTTAATATAGATTCAATAACCAAGTATAGTACCAAAATAACTCTCTCTCTACGAGAGACAAACTACCATGATGCTAGACTGGAAACTACTCAAAGAACCATATCCAATACAATGCCAAGACAATAAACCAAACACTAGAGAATATCCTCTCCCAAGCAATGCACCTCTCTCTCTTCCTTCTTCCAGCAACTGGTGACTGCAACTTCCTTCAATACTTGCGCACTAGATGAGTGAGTTGAGTGAGTGTACAAATGAGGCGTTGGCTTCCTTTATTTATACAAACTGGCAAGTGCTGAAAGGAGGTGTCTCTTCACTGGTAGGGCCGATTTCTCTTTATGGGTAGTTAGAACCACTTTAATTTGCCCGGGGGGCGACTTCTTAATTTGCATATTACATTTGACCAATCCGCAAAAGGGGATAGGAATATTCTTTGCAGTTACACAATATTTCAACATCTATGTCTATAAGTTATTCAAAATGATCATTTCCAAACAACCCTTTCAATGGCAGCTAAGACTCCTTTAAAAATATTGCCACATGTGTTGCGCTAAAATCTCATCTCTTCAAACCCACTTACTATATTTCATCTATAAGAGTAAGTTAATAGCATTAACTATCTTCTTAATAAAATCACATTGTAACATGTCATTTTCAATATGTCTTTTTGCAAGAAGCATGCTAATGTAGTACTTAATGACCAATTAGAAAATATAATTAAATAAAATAACATAAATTAATAATGATAAAACATTGCAATACACTTTCATATCTATTATATCATAAATTTCACTCAAACCTAAGAACAAATGTTCCTTTGCTTGAAAATGTATCTACAAAATAATTAATCAATGTTGTGACTTTTGATAAATGTTTACAATTTCTTCATTCCCATCATTTTCCTGATATGTTAGTTTTCAAACCATGGTGTTATAAGAATAAGGTTATAACAATCTTCTTGTATCCAACATGCAAGATGTATGCTTTCAATATCGCACATAATTGGGTCATTATTGGAGCTATGGATATTATGTTTATGTCTATAATATAAATAAATAAGAATTCAAGTTAACTTATGAATAAATAAAATCGATTTCTTGTCAATTGGGTCTAGCTCATGTGGTTGTGGGATGGAGTGTCATCCTCCCCAGCCAAGTTCTATTTTCGTTAATGACATGTTGAGCTCATATTGAGTATATTGTTGTAATAGCTTTGAGCACAGTTGTTGACCTGACATTTCCCAATGAAGAATCTAGGGTTTACCCTAGGTACCATCCTCGAAATGAGAGGAAGTACTCGGGGGTTTTCCTCAAGAGTTGTTACATGGAAAAAAAATTAAAATCAATTTCTAAATTTAAAACTAAAATAACATATCTCTTACCAATAGCATTGCTTCCTTGAATTTGTTTTACCCTTGAAGGTTGATAACATTAATCCCAATTGTCATTAGTAAAAGGGTTGAACATGAGAATGGATATCAATTTCCCCTATGGCTAGGATTTTCCCTAGTTGCTTCCATTGAACCAGGCCATCGCTAAACTGATTCGTTGAACTGTCTCACATTGGAGAAAATTGTCCATGGGATTGTAAGCATATTTTTTTGAAGCTAGTTGTCATTTCAAGTTGTGTGAGTCATAGCTTAAGATAGACACCACAAGAAAAAAATAATATTCAAGGGTGAGGGATTTTGGTGAAGCCAGTTGCTGCTAAACTTGAGTTATTCAATATTGATGATGCTAACAGCTCGAAATAGGAGGCCTTTCATTCTCTAGTTCCTCGACTGGATCTCCCATCTCTAAAACCAAGAAGGAAATCCCTCATATTGTCTAAACGTGCTTCGATAAGAAATTTTACATGTCTTTGGCCAATTCCAAAAGCTATGGAATCTTGGGTGGTTAAGAAATGATCTCCCAAGATTAAAGGGCGTGTATCATCTTTTGCTTCTAGACGTGGTTATTTTGTTTTTTTTTCTTAATAAAGAACAACGAGATTTGATATTTCTCTCTAGGACATACTTTATGGGATCTAGGGAAATGTATCTGACCCCATGGTCCCTAGACTTCAATCCAGAAGAAGAAATCACTACATCCTTAGTATGGGTTAGATTGCCTCATCTCCCATTAAATTTCTAGAATGATTGCACTCTCAAAAATGTTGGAAATAAACTAGGCATATTCATTGATTGGGAAGAGCCAAAAGGAAATATGTTTTCTTGTGCAAGAATATGCATGGAGGTGGATTTGGAGAAGTGACTCCCATAGACTTTACGAATCAATATAGATGGGTGGAGCCATCAAAAGATCCCATATTATGAACATATTACATTCAAGTGCGATACTTGTCATGTTTATGGAAATTTTGCCAAAAGTTGTACAAAAACCCAAGAGAAGCAACCTTCACCAAAAGAAAAAGATAAGAGAAGAACCTAACTTCAATATGGTCTCAAGAAAACACAAGAAATCTCAACACAAAAGGCCTCCTTAGTCATTGGCATCCCAAGAGGTTTCACCCTTCTCAAGAAATAACCAGCTTGAATTTCTTGGGAATCTAGAGAGTTTAGTAAATCCTGAAGATTTGGAGAAAGAATCCAAAAAGGAAGCAATAGAACCCAAATCCATAATTCCTTGATGATGGCATAGATCCATCCCAGAAGATCTTGAGACTAAATCTTTGGTAGAAAGGAAGTAGAAGAGGAAGAGGAAGATGAAGAGGCGAAAAAGGAAACAAAGGAGGTAGAACAAATAGAGGAGGAAGAAGATTATGAAAAAAATAACTAGAGCCAACATCAAGGGTTCACAATGAACCTTCTAAATCCTTAGCGGAAATATTGAAGAAAGCACCAAATCCCTCCCCTCTTCTCACAAGGGGAAGGAAATCAAACATTTATGGAACTTACTTTGGGAAAGGGAGTGATTTCAATCAACAAGTGATAGCTATGTTGTGTTTTTGTACTTTCATTGGTAATCAATTTGTAAGGATCTACTCTTGTGATTCAGGAATTTGGCAAAAAAGACCTTGCAAGAAAATATGCCTTCTCTCTTCCCAATTCTTTGAGTGGAGAAGGGAAAATCCAAAAAATTGCAAGATCGACAAGATTCTCAATCAATGCCTTTTGTATTCTTGTTGTGAGATCTACTGCAACTTTTTTTAATATAAATATCTACCAATTACAATTAAAAAAAAAAAAAAAGATAATATTAATCCCAATTGTGGCTCTAAATGAAAAAATAAAAATCTCCAAAGTGGTGATGATGTGACATTTAGGAATCTCGCAACCACTTTACTTGAATGCTTGGTGATTATAAGGTTCATAATCATAATCAATGCTTGGATATTGCAGTCATGAGAGATATATGCAATAACTAGGAAGAACCCCCTTTTAGAACAAGATTTGCAATGTTTTCACAATCACCTAATATTGAGCAATGTAAAGCCCACACCAAATGTAGTGATCCAACATATCATCAAGTTTCACATTTCCAAGACATTTCCTTATGTGTCTTTGTAACTTGGCTTTGTGCATATGACTTTTAAATGTCTTTTGCACTGCATCTTCTTTTCTCTTCAATGCCCTTTTATGAAAAAATCATATATATATATATAATTTGGGCAGAGCAATGATTATGGAGGATAGCCTAGTGTTTAGGGTTTCCATATCCATTGGAGGTTTTCACATGGCATCTCATGGGGCTTCTAGATTGTGGGACTTTGGCTTGGCTTCTCTGCTCGATGGCAATCTAGTATGGCTTTTGGATGGAAGCTCTTCGGTTTGGTTTCTCTACTCAGTGTTACTTTGGTATGGCTTCTTAGCACGGTGGCACTATATTATGGCTTCTAGAGAGTGCCACTCTCTTGCTTTGATTCTATGGGGTTTATATATGGTGTTGGTTTCTTTCTTCATAATGGGTTTTGGTTAGTTCTCAAGCATGTTCCATTGTGGGGTGGATGAATGGAGGGATCCCTACCCCTTTGTTTTGACTTCTGTAGAGACCTCAGTGGTGAAGGACCTCCTGAGGCATTGGTTTTTTGGGCGATGGCAATTTCTCATGCCTATACTCCACCTCTTTACTTCCTCCCTATTTTTCGATGGGTTCACAATTGTCTCAAAATCTAGTTATCTATTGGTATGGATCATGTTCTCATCAGTGAAGTTAAGATCAGTAACATGATCCTCTATTATCAAGGTAACTTATCGTTTCACTATTGTTTTCTTTTGGTTCATGCTCAAATTATCGCTAGTGGGTATTTACCCTTGCATTGGAGCTTGTGGGAAGTAGGGTTTTTTCCTTTGTGGGAGTATACATCTTTGGATGATTTTTTAGCCTTAGGGTTTATGAAGACCGCTTGTGGACCTTTGTGTTTGATGGATATAGCAACTAGTTTCTACTTTTAGGGTTGATAGATCCCATGATTTTTAGATCCTCTTCCCCTACATGGAAGGCTCGTGTTGTTTAGTTTTTCTATTTGGATTTCATAATCCTTTGTACTTGAGCTCAGCGCAAGCTATATTGTAAGCACTTCGATGTTTTTTTGTGTAAATGTTGTTTCATACAAGAATATTCAAAATGTACACTTTTTTTAAATAAAAATATACCACTTTTCTCTTAAAGCACACGCACACACACACACACGTATATACATTAATGCTACAAAAAATTAACTCGTGTTACTATAGAGCTTGAGTCTAGATATTGGTGTCTAGCATCATCCCAACTCTCTTCATTCAATAATTTAATCACTTTTTCTTCTATTTTCATAAAAAAAACCTTGTGTAGAATAATAAAAAATAACTAATGTTAATGATATCTATATTAAAATATTTAATATGTTAAATTGAAAAGATAAATATTATAGACTTAACGTCCATTCAAAATGAATCACCAAACTTATTTTTTAACTTCTTCAAACATCTCTTCCCATGATAATTCTTTCAACCTTACATGTGATAATGTGATCATGATAATTGTTTCATCCTTGACTCCTTGCATCAATCTCCAAGGTGTTAAACCTATGTATTCAAGCACATTCTCGAATTCAACACATATCTTACCATTTTTTATTACAAAGGTCTTACACTTTTTAACCTTTTGATTTTTTATAACTAATATTCTCCCATAAGCTAAAGATCTTATCAATCAAATCCCAAGTCTACCAGTTTTAAATCCTAGTTGAAAATAAGAATCCACGGCTTTGAATGCATCATTTCCTTTGTGATTTTTTTGTTTCTTACTTTCATCATCAAATGGAAGCCTATTTCCATACATCATTTCTTCCAAGAATGTGCATCAACATTTGTTTGGCCCCATTACATATTTCTTTAAATTCATTATGGATAAATCTCACCGTATAAATGAATGTCATAAACATCCTATAATCACTAGCTATGTTATGATCATGCTAATAACTTTTCTTATGTACCTATTGAACCATCATAAAGTACACATTTGATTGTTTCAAGAAAAGGGTTATTGGGATACTTTTGCATCAATTCTCTTCTAGCCTCTACATATTGATTTCCCCCAAACATGGAACAGTAATATTCAAACATTTTTAATTGATCAAATGGATCCCTACTAGGAACCTACATTGAATCAATAAGATCCAAGTAGTCAATCATGGGTGCGTATGGATTTTACCTCATCAATGTTTTCAAGTTGTGAATATGCAAGTGGTGTTTCATTTTAATTTGAAATTTGTCTTAGCCTTAGCTGAGTATGTAAAGTTGCTTCACATTCAATTGAATTTATAACCATTTCCAACTAAGTTATTCATCCTCAATCGATCTCTAATGGTATTTGTGTTGTTTTCATAACAACATCATATAAATCATCAATTGACATTATGATTTCCTTATTGCCCTTAGAATTTTCACTTTTTTTTTAAGAGCTAACCACGACTTCTTCATCATGATCAACAACATGAAATCTTTTCTTTTAATGGTGTAAAGAAGTTTCATCTAAATCAACAATATGGTCATGATCATTATAAGTAGAAACATTCTCAAGCATGCTTATTTTGTGTTCCTCTTGTTTTTTCTTCATTTGAATAGGGTGGAAAACATTATTAACATCAATGTCAACACCATCCTCATTTTCTTTTGCTAAAGATCTAAATGTAACCTTTTTAACCTTATTAGGCCATTGAGCTTCCTTTCTTCTTTGTTGTTTATCTGACTCTTTCTCTGCAATCTGAACTTCCAATACTCTTTGTTTATTTTTCCTTACTTTTCTCTCCAAGAATCACCCTCCACAAGAAAGACAATATAATAATACTTTTATCCTAAATAACTCAATAAGAAAGTTTCAACAATAATAAACTAATGAATTAGTTAAGATCCTTCTCCAAAAATAATCAAGAGTAACTACCTATTCAATGTGGTTGACAATGCAATCAGGCTCCACCAACCTCCAAGTATCCACAAATCAAGGCCCCTCAAAAACTCGCCTCATTATGTATCAACCTACATATTCTCACAAAACACTCCATGTAAACAAGCAGCCCCATCTCATATAATTAAAAAAAAACATAACAACATCACCACGTGCAATTGGAATGGACTCAAAATCAAATGATGTCACCCCATGCAATGATCAACCAATGAAAATGAGTCTTATGTTGGCAGTTTCATGTCATGGATCGACTTGAATTGTGGGGACGCCAACACTATTGGATGAAACAAGAATAACCACATGTGTGCTAGACAGATCAATCCATGTGAACACCATGGGCTCCTTAGTAAATGGAAATTTTCAAGGCGACCCCAACAATTGGTCCACAACTTCATAAAAGGTGTTGTCTAAACGTTCTACATTTTTATCTTTTTTGTCGGAATTCGGTGACATAAATCTGGACAAAATCACAATTTTTTGTTGTTTAAAATGCATTTTTGAATGCATAAAGAGATTTAGTCTGCTGATAAAACCTTGGGGTACTCATATTATATGGACAGCCACTCAAATATGCAAATCCAACAATTTATCACCAGATTTCGGGCAAAATTAAAATGAAAAATCCCAAAAAAAAACTAAAAAATGACGAAAACATAAAACGTCATAAAATGGTCCATATGATGTGGATGGGCGGTGCCTCAACTTGTATTATTCTAGTATGATCATGGCTTGGTGTCTTCATGTATGTCATGGAACGAACCCATCTAAAGGCGGCTCCATCAATAATTTATGCAAGGCTCCCACCATGATGTCACCTCCAAAAGCCCTTTTAATACGACGGCTAATGTATCAACTTTTTTAAGTAAAGGGGATTCCACGTCATGTTAAATATTGCATGTGAATTGCACGGCTCCACTCCATTACTTAACTTTTTATCAATATTAATGTGGTCGTCCACATTAGAACGGAAGCTCCATAAGAAAACAATTTAGGTGGTGGATCCAGCGACAAGAAGACGAATCTATCAAGGTTCGCATATCCGGGTAAGCGCAGGAAAGGGACAGCACTCGAAATCTTAGGATTGCTTTCCAAATCCGGGTAAGTCCTCCTTCTCCATGCTCTGTAGTAAATAATATACAGCATTTAAATAAAACGACAGAACATCCAAGGGAAACATCACGCAGTCACGCGTGACTAAATAAACTTACAAAACAAAACAGATAAGAAACACGGTGTGTTCTATTGGTTTCCAGCAGTGTGGTGGGTCGTCCTGGTCGGAAGTGGACAGTAACAGGTCTGAGAATAGGTACAGCGTCGGGCCCAGGTCTGAGAATAGGAACAGTAAGAAGTTTAGGTGGAACAGTTAGATATTGTCATGTTCCTTATTCTGTGTTTCTTTTTTATTTGTCCTCTATGGAAATGACAATTCATTCAACACTCATAAAAAATGGGCAAGAGGTACTCGTCTCGGGTGAAACAAACCATTTAGGTCAAGTGAACATTGTTTCTTCAAGTAAAGCAGGGAAGTGGGTTTGGGTCAATGCCAAACAGTTTCGGGGTATTTTAAAATGCAAAGTTGCTCGTCTAAATTGGGAACAGACAAGGAAAAAAATGGCTCTCTGTAATAATCTTTCAAACAAGCCTCCTTTGCAAAGGTGTAACAGCAACAGAACTAAAGACAACGGTGATTATACATTGTACAGTCCCACATCCACACCTCTCACATGGTCATCTGACCTGTATGTGCAAGAGTTACTAAATGCCATGAGGAGATTGGAGGTTTTGGAAGTCAAAGGGCATGAGAGAGACCTTCAAATCCAATTATTGACAGTAGAAAATCGGGACTTAACAGAAAACAATAAAGTTTTAACAAAACGAGTGACAATGTTGCAAGAAGCCCTTTTGGAAGCAAAGGCTGAATGGCAAGGCTTGAAGGATGCCGGGCAAATCAGGGAAGATTATGCGGAGGAAATTAGAGAGGTGATGAACTCTAAAACACCCAAAGCTGAAGGGAAAACAGGTGAACAAGCATACACCCATTGAGTGAAAGCAAGGGATGAAGAGAAAAGAGATTTTACAAAAAAATCCAAAACTTGGGCACAAGTCACTAGTAATTCTGCTCATATGGAAAAAGAAACACATAGACAGGGGGACGACATGCAAGGTAGAGAAAACAAGGAAAGACAATGTAGAGCAACAAACATAATTGTATGGAAAAAATGAACGTACTCTCAATCTTACAAGTGAATTTTTGAAGGAAAAGTTGCTTTGGCAAGGCCAAATTTGTCAATCATGGAGGGTGGATAAGCCTAGTGGCGAAAGAGCTAGGCCCATAAAAGTCATCATGTCAAGCATACATGACAAGCAAATTCTTCTAGGAAAGAAGCAACTCTTGAGAGGCTCTCGTTTTTTTCTAAACGAAGATTTAACTATTAGACAACAAGAGGAAAGAAGGGAAGAATTGTTAAAGGTTAGGGCAACGAGGGATGAGAGCAAAAGGGCATGGTTGTTCAAAGGAAAATTTGTTATTGCCTTTTTCAATCCTCATTCTAAAACAGGACAGCAAGTTGGTAGCCAAGAAGAGACAACAATTTCATATATGCAACAAGACCAGTATGGACAAATAGGGGTGAAGACTCAACTTTTAGTCTTGTAGACCAAAACAAATAGCAATCAAATTATTCCCAGGTTTCCTTAAGTTTAGTTTGTTGGAATTGCAAAGGTTATCCTTGGAGGCAGGGACCTGGGTTAGGACCTATCGCGGAAGATAGGGACATAATTTGTTTATTGGAAACACATGAGCATGAAGGGTGCAAGACACCTATGTTTGAAGAGTATGTGAAGATGGAAGTGTGGAACAAAGCAACTGAGAATGGTAAAGGACCCGAGGGTATCATGGTCTTAGTGAAGAAAAAAAAAGGTCGTCTCATTCAGTTAGAAAGAGAAGACTCAAATAAACAATTCATTTGGTTTAAAATCTTAGAAAATGGTAACATCATCAAGATTGCAGGATGTTATTTTGCTCCACAAGTTTCAAAAACTTACAAAAGCAGGGGGCTTGACCACAAAGACCCCTTTGCAGCCTTAAAAAACGATATTGCGGCATACTCCAACTAAGCGAGGTCCTTATAGTGGGTGATTTCAATGCTAGGACAGCATGTGAACAAGCTAGTATTCTTCGTTGTAAGGAAGACTGCAACCCCATTTGGCTTACAGAAGAGAGAAATCATCAGTGGACAAGAATTTTAGAGGACAACAAAAGCTCCAACTTTTTTGGGGAACAACTGCTTACTTTATGTGGGGCATTTGAATTAGTCATCTGTAATGGGGTAGCTAGATGGGTGAACTCTGGCAATTTCACCTACAATACCTACAATGGAGCAAGTGTAGTAGACTATGCAATTTGCTCACATGGCTTGTGTGAGAAAATGGAGGAAGTTTTGATTGGTGAACAACTATGGGGGTTGAAATCTAATCATAAACCGATCTATTTAAGTCTAACTTGGGTTGAACAACAACAACATGGGACTAAAAATCAGCACATCCGGCAACCTCCTTCAAAGGGTAGAATTTTGTTGACGCAAAAAAATTGTAACACCTTCAAGATAGCACTAAAGAGGTTGTTTAACAAGAAGAAAATTCCATCACAGGGCCTTCATAGCCATGAGCTAATAAATTTAATCCAAAGCGCACTTACAGAATGCAAAAGAGCAAAAAATAGGAAATTTGAAACAAATTGTTTTCTGGTTAATGTTTGGTTTGATGAAGAATGCAAAACAGCAAGGAAAACTTTGAAAGAGTCAAGTCATAAAGAAATAAACATAAAAGCTTACAAGCAAATTGTAAGAAAGAAGAAAGTTGATTTCATGATCTCAAGGAGGGAGGAATTAATCTTCTTGGGGAAAAATAACCCCAAGTTATTTTGGAAGGAGCTTCAAACGAGAAAGAAACAAACTGAAAATAATATCACAACCTATCAGTGGTTCAAGTATGCAAAGAAGTTTTATGAGCGAGATCCTAAGGTGGACCCTCCTCCCTTGGTCAACACTACTACTAAGCTCTTCACCGTGCAAGAAATTGAGGTGGGTATCAAAAAGTTGGGTGTTGGAAAAGCAAAAGATTTAGTTGAACTCTAGGCAGAATATCTAATGTGGGGTTCAAAAACTCTTGCACCTCACATTATGAAAATTTTCAACAACATCATTCAGCAGGGATTCCCTACAGATTGGACAACGAGCCTAGCAATACCACTTTTCAAGAGTGGGGATGTCAACAATCCCTCCAACTATAGGACCATAATGATAAACCCCTTGTTTGCGAAGTTATTTGAAAGTATGCTAGAAAATAGAATCAGCAAGTGGGCAGAAGAAGGGGATAAGCGTGCTAAAAGGCAAGTAGGTTTTAGACCTAAACACTCAACGATTGATCACGGTATAACTCTAAGGCACATCATTGAAAAAGTGTGGGAGAAAAAAGAGGAAGCCTTTTGTTGCTTTGTCGATTTCAAAAAAACTTTTGACACGGACCCTATAGATAAGCTTTGGCATAGAATGGAGGAACTTGGGGTTCCTATACATCTTAGAGCAGTCGTCCATAGGCTATATGAGGAGGTTAAAGTCAAAATCAGAACGTCAGCTGATATCTCCGAAAGTTTTAGGAGTGATATTGGGGTCAAGCAAGGATGCCCATTGTCCCCTACCCTCTTTGGCTTATATATTGACAAACTTGAAGAGTGGTTAAACTCACAAGAGGGTGATGGTTCTCTGCTAGGTGATTTTGTGATAAGGCTTCTTTTGTATGCAAATGACCTTATTCTGATTGCTAAATCCGCTCTTGGGTTGCAAGAACACTTAATTTGCCTTGAGCGCTTTTGTAGTACAGTGGGAATGCAAGTCAATACTAGTAAGACGAAAGTGGTAATTTTTTCTAGCAAAAGAAAACATAAGCAACATAAGTTCTACTTTGAAGGCAACACTCTTGAAGAAGTGGCAGATTACAAATACCTCGGAATTGACTTCAACAAAAATCTAAGTTGG
>JASDQU010102696.1:105284-153962 GCA_032191745.1 Picea mariana
GGTTCAAAAACTCTTGCACCTCACATTATGAAAATTTTCAACAACATCATTCAGCAGGGATTCCCTACAGATTGGACAACGAGCCTAGCAATACCACTTTTCAAGAGTGGGGATGTCAACAATCCCTCCAACTATAGGACCATAATGATAAACCCCTTGTTTGCGAAGTTATTTGAAAGTATGCTAGAAAATAGAATCAGCAAGTGGGCAGAAGAAGGGGATAAGCGTGCTAAAAGGCAAGTAGGTTTTAGACCTAAACACTCAACGATTGATCACGGTATAACTCTAAGGCACATCATTGAAAAAGTGTGGGAGAAAAAAGAGGAAGCCTTTTGTTGCTTTGTCGATTTCAAAAAAACTTTTGACACGGACCCTATAGATAAGCTTTGGCATAGAATGGAGGAACTTGGGGTTCCTATACATCTTAGAGCAGTCGTCCATAGGCTATATGAGGAGGTTAAAGTCAAAATCAGAACGTCAGCTGATATCTCCGAAAGTTTTAGGAGTGATATTGGGGTCAAGCAAGGATGCCCATTGTCCCCTACCCTCTTTGGCTTATATATTGACAAACTTGAAGAGTGGTTAAACTCACAAGAGGGTGATGGTTCTCTGCTAGGTGATTTTGTGATAAGGCTTCTTTTGTATGCAAATGACCTTATTCTGATTGCTAAATCCGCTCTTGGGTTGCAAGAACACTTAATTTGCCTTGAGCGCTTTTGTAGTACAGTGGGAATGCAAGTCAATACTAGTAAGACGAAAGTGGTAATTTTTTCTAGCAAAAGAAAACATAAGCAACATAAGTTCTACTTTGAAGGCAACACTCTTGAAGAAGTGGCAGATTACAAATACCTCGGAATTGACTTCAACAAAAATCTAAGTTGGAAAGGCTGCAGAAAGAAAAGAACGTTGGGAGGTTGGAAAGCATTCTATGCTTTTCAAAATAGATGCAGAGAAGCAGAGCTATGGGATTGGAAGACTATGCAAACTCTCTTTGGGCTTTTAGTGATCTCGGTGGTTCTATATGGTTGTGAAGTGTGGGCCAGCAGCACATCTGACTTACAGTGGAAACAAATTGAGAAGATTCAAAAACGCTTGATCACAAACAAGTTTAAAATTAAAAGTTCAGTCCCTTATGATATCATGCTGAGTGAAATGGGGGTTGCTCCTATTGAAGCAATTCCTATGGTGCGTCTCATATGATATCTAAAAAAAATTGAGCAAATGGAAGACATTCGGTGGCCTGAGGTCATCTTCAATGACATATTGTGCAAAAGAAAGAAGACGTGGATGAGACAAAATATTAAATGGTTTAGTAAATGGGATATCCACTTGAGCAAGTGCCCTACGAATAGTAAAGAGATAAAGGATTTTGTTATTGGTAGGTTCCACAAGCGAACTTGGGATAAAGGGCTCGGGAGAAAGAAAGAGTATTATATTGAAGAGTTTAACTCCACATACAATCATCATCAAAAAGTGCACATGGGGGCCAATATATCTTGGAGAGGCAAAATGCTTATTGCCCAATTAAGAACCAATTCCCATCAACTCCGTTGTGAAACTAGGCATTGGAAAAGACCAAAAGAAGCTTGGGAAGAAAGGGTGTGTGTGTTCTGCACCTCCGGAAAAGTGGAAACAGAAAAACATTTCATTTTACAGTGTGAAGCTTTCAAAGACAGCAGGGACAACTATATAAATATCTTGACAGCTAGCTCTTGGAATAACTTATTCAGCAAGGGGACAGTGGAGAAACTGGGGGAGCTCATCATCAAGTTGAACGGGAAAAGGGTTGAATTGCAGAAATCAGTGTGTGAGGCAGTCTGTCCCATAGGCTATTGTTAGCCTCGTGGAAGTTAAAATCATTTTCTTTTCTTTTCTTTCTTTCCATCCTTCATACTTTTTACCATGTGGTAAGCCACTAACTTAGTGTATCGCATTGAATAAGGTGGCAGCTCTACCCCACATATTAGCCACATGGTTTTACAACAATATACCACGGTTGAGAGGATAAGAGGGCAGACCCCAAAATTTAATATGATGAATACTCTTGCATATGAGGTAATGGGGCAGCACGCTATAGTATTGTGAATCGTGACATCACTTCCCCCAAATATTCTAAGGCATGTTTATGAAATGAAGGGGGCGACCCATTTAGAGCACACTTTTAGCGATGATATCATCCCACTTTTACTTCATCCCATAAGCCAAATGTGTGAGTTAAATGAAAGGGTTGTTCCAACAATAACAATAATGTTGACCATGGTTTGCCTTTTTAGAATATAAGGTTGCTTGGCATATAACATATGCTTTTACCATGGTTTAAGGGGTGGTCTCTTTTAAAATAAATTATATGTGCAATTATGTGTTAATAGGGAAATTATATGTGTTGATAGGGAAGATTTTGCATCATCATATTTATAAATCAGTCATAATAAAATAAGTTCATCATCATGAATCAAGATCACATCATTTGTTCGGGGTGACAGGGGCAGGTGGGGTTATTTTTTTTTCCCTGTAGGAAAAAATGAGTTCTTTTACTCTTGGAACATAGGGCATGCCACCAACCTTCAGGCAAAAGCATATGCTCTCTACCAAGGTCTGAATTTGGCTAAGGCACAGAGTATTCAATCCATCACTCTTGTTGGTGATTCAAAATCCACTACTAATCATTTCATGTTGTGTACTCTCCCCTCTAATGGTCGCCTCAAGGCTATATTCCAACATATTCACTTAGAGATGCAATCCTTCCTGAGCGTTGAACCCCTCCATGTTCTCAGGCAAAATAATAAGGATGTGGATCAACAGGAAAACCTAGCTATCTATGAGAATTTTGAGACCCTAAGAGTCAATGGGCGGGCATCCTCTCACCATATCCCATGACTCCACCTTACCTTAGTTTCATTGGCATTCGAGGTGGGTCCCCAAATCCCCACTCCCTCCAGAATCCACGCCATATCGTGCCTCCATCCTACCCCATGCAGCGACTCCACACACGCTCCCCCTCCTCGCACATGCTCCTGTAACTCTTGTTCACCAGTGCCCCCCTTCACTCCCGTGTGGGTTTCACTCCCCCATCATCTCGTCATTTCTTAGAGCCATCCTTTGTACATGGTGGCTCTTATACTCCCTCTATCACCCTGTGTTTTCCTCACCTCTGTACCTTATGACTCCACTCTACGCACTCGTCGTTATATGCTCGCCTCAGACCAGGATATTGAACTTGTGCGCCTGTCCTTATTTCATCATGGAAATGACTGGAAAATCTTGTCACCATTTATGGAAAATGATGTGTCCCTCTATGTTATGTATTTTTCTTCCCCTCCCTTTTTCAATTCATAATTCCCTTCATTGTTTGAGCTCAACGGTTTCAGCCTTCCCAATTTTCATCCATGTCAAACTCGATGTGCACAAGCATCTCTCAGTGTTTGTGACAATGGCAAGGGGTAATACTAGTGGCTCAAGGAGGAACAAGGGGGATAATGGACGAAGAACAGAACGAGCTCATCTCCACTATAAAATCTCTTCATATACATATTAGTGGTATGTCAACCTAGGTTCTTTCCATCCTGGAGATCATAATTCAACACCTGCAAGGTCAACAACAAATGCAGGATAAGTGTGTTGCAATAAGGTCATAGAGTGAAGAAATTTGACGTTGCCCCAGCGTCAACATACCCTCCAGAACGACATCTAAAAATTCAGAAGGAGCTTCATCCCCAGGGTCTTCCAACAGCATCCAGACCTAAATACCCCTCCTTCGGATTTCAGAGACGCAGCCTCAACTGGTTAGGATCCTCCTAAATCATCTTAATCTAATGTGGTGTCTTTTTGTACTCATTCTAGGCATCTTTATTAGAGTCTACACAGTGAAATGTTTTGTATTCAAGTATAATTTAAGGTTTACATAGGTACAAAATGAATATTTCTCTAGTGTCCAATATGTAATTTTGGGAGTTATAGTTCTGAGATTTTTGAATCCTATGTACCTCTTCTGTGTTTCACACAACTTTTATTAATATAAATTCTCCATATTTTGTGGGGGGGAAAAAGATAACATTATGTCATTCTTCTTATCCTTAGTTACATAAGTGAGATACATAAGTGTTAGGCTAAGCTAACCATGAACACATGCTCACCTTCATCAATGGCATATCAAAGAACGGGTCACAATCATCCATCTAAGCACCAAGTATATCCATGATGACAAAACCATGCATCAAGATGAACCACCATATGTTGCATCATGATGGTGAGAGGATCCACAATTATCAACTATCTCCAAGCAAAAATGGAAGGTGTGTATCATCGCCTCATCAACATCCATGTAAGTTACCCCTACAAAACCTATCATGCAATGAGAATCACAATTTACCACTCATGCCAATATGAGGGGTAATAAGAACTATTGAAGATTTTCCTCCAAGTGGGGAATTTCAAGGCACTAATGATGATGATGAGGGGTAATAGGCACTATTGAAGATTTTCCTGCAAGTGGGGAATTTAAAGGCACTAGTGATGATGATTATGATTTTCCTCCAAGTGGGGCATCTAAAGGCACCAAAAATGATGATGTCAACAATGATAATGATTTTCCTCAGAGTGGGAAATTTAATGTCACCGATAGTGATGATGTTGATGATGATTTTCCTCCAAGTCAAGAGTTTAATGGTGGATCCAGTGACAGTGGTGAGGATGCTAACCATTTTCCTACTCTGTCTAATATTCCCCTTAATGATGAGATTGGAAATGTGGATGATGATGGCCCTAGGAATGAAGATCAAGTTCTAAGGCATTAAAGTGCAGCAATTCAAGGTGGCGATCACTCTCTTCTTGAGTTTTGTAGCAATGTTGAGTATAGTTATAACAAGGATGATACTCCTAGTGGTGAGGATATTCCTACTAGCAATGATGGTGATATTCCCATACATAATGTAAACAATACTAGGAAGCACTTCATCTATGACCAAGACAAGGAATATGACTTGACCTTTTTATATGAATCCAAAAAACTCCATTTATACAACGTTTCGCAAAGAAATGCTCATGAGTTCATTTTTTATCAGTGAATTTGATTTCAAGTAAATGTTACCAAAAAGACTATTTCAAAGGTGTAAACTACAAGTATGACTTAGAGAAAAGGAGGGTATACTTGACGATAAGTAAAAACATGCAAAATGGATATTTAGTGGGGTCCATGATATCTACATTAGTGAATTATGATGATCACATTGCAATCATGTTTTTTATGTAGAAGGATTTCAAAAGAATTTACTTAGTTGGTCGTCTTCGTCTATCAATAGTTCAAACATGATTAGAAAAAGATCCTACATTTTATTCAAAAGTACATCAACAAGACAATGGATCATTAACAAACACTACAACGTCATTGATGCATAACTTCTTTTCCAACCATAGAGAGTGCATTCCAAACAAAGACAGTGCACATTTCAAATAATTTCACAAGGCAAGAAATCTACAACTTATACATATAATATGTTGAAGTTGAGTCAACTGGGTTTAGCTCAGGTGGTTGGGAGGAATGATTGTTATCCTCCCACACTAGTTTAATTTCCACAAGTGACATGTTGAGCTCATAATGAGTATATTATTGTAATGGATTCGAGCCTTGTTGTTGATCGACCTTGTGCTCTGAATATTCCAAGGTTTACCCTAGGTATCATCCTCGAAATGAGGGGAAGTACTCAGGGGTTTTTCCCAAGCTTTGTAACTTGGAAAAAAAATATGTTGAAGTTGTTGAAGGAAAACATAAATTTATTACATACACATATTTTACAAGACTATCGAAAACGAAAAAAAGAATTCAATAATGTTTGTATTCCTAAGAAATCAATGGAAAGGATTTGTAGTACATGCACTTCTCTAAAGGAAAGAAGGGATAAAACAAAAAGGGTAGAAAGAGGTATGTATCTACATAACTATTTTTATAATTGGATAGTATCAATTATGGAAACTCATTATCAATATTTTTATATTATGTTACTCGTAGATTTTGTTATTAAAGGCACTTCAAGAATATCAAGATGAACATTCAAATGAACAATGAAAGTTGTACAAATATTGAACTATGATAATGCTACAAACAAATATCTAGGTTTGATAATCAATGGCATGGATAAAAGAAAAGACACTTTTGCCACATTTTCTTTGTATGCCAAAGAATTTAGACGAGGAAAATATTATACAATTTCACTTAGTCATTGTATGGGTTTTAATGGTCAAATATCTCCAAGGATTTACTTCATAGCTCCAAATATTCACGATGATGTAAATCTTACCATAACCATAATTTATCATATGGTTACTCATTGGACTAGGAATCTTCCTCAAGTTTCGTATCTATAATTGGATAACATCAGCTATGAAAACAAAAATTAGGTTATGTTTGGATGTTTAAGCGTGATTGTTGAACTGAGAATTTTTCAAAGGTGGTTGGTTTCCTTCTTGTTTGGCACATACATGACCATATTGATCAAATGTTTAGTTATTTTGTAGTAACATTGAGCAGGAAGAATTTTCGGAGTGTGCCATCATTAATTGAAACTATTAAAAAAACATATTGTGCAAAGCCTAGTTTTTACACTATGGCAAAGACTATTGACATGCAAAGATTTATTTAGGAATCACATGAGGAAGAAAAGTGCATTGAACAACTTAATAACATTAGCTCCTAGTGTCAATTTTGTATCAAAAAGATTGAAGGGAAACACTTAATGGGGCAAGCAATTCTCAACTAGTGCAAAATGGGGACCTTCATCAGATTTGTCATTTCTAGCGTCCATCCCAGATCACCATCAAATGCATGCATTGAAGTTATGGTTATTGCAATCATTTGTTGAAATCCATAATTCATGAAAACATAATAGAGATGTACATTGTTATGAATGCTTGAAGAAAATAAATAACAATAAAAAAACCTATTAAAAATACATATGAGTTCTTCAATATTGCTAATTATGTTTGGTGGGAGTTTTTTTTCATGATTAAAGTGACAATATTTCAAGCTCAACAAATGAATATATATTTTTGAAGACTCTATTTAGTTGGCCACATAGTACACCAGATGAGCATGATGAAAGATATATTGTTAAACAACCTGAATCTCAAGGTGTTATTGACTCTTCATGATCAAAGACAAGAGAAATGTATATTGGGTTTGGAATATCACGTGTATAGCATGAAGCCATGGAGACCTTTTGAGGCGCTCAATACAAGATATTAAGGAGGGTTGCATGATTGTTGTTTTATCCACTGAAGATCCATGTGGTTATCCATTGTAGATTGCAAAAGCTATGAAAGTCAATAAAGAAAATCAAGAAGTTATAACAATTGAAGTACATTGGTATGCAACAGATATAGGCCCATTTAATAGTGTGTACAAGCCAAAGATGGTATTCGAGAAAGAGATCAATAGAAAGAGAAACACAAAGGGTCAAAATATAAATTGTCGACACATTGACATCTTAAAATTAGAATATGTTGGCCTACTTGTTTGTGACTTCCATTTGACAAATAGAGTTTGCTTTTTGCTCCAAGACTACATAGATTATCGAGAGGTCATTGTACAAGAGATAGTTAAAATATAGGAGTCTGGTGAACCTTGTCTTAGACCCAAAAGGATTTTAACATATGAAATATTGGGTATCTGTCATGAAGACTTGGATGGTACACTTATTCATAATAGAGAGGAATATGAGTCATCTACATCTTCATCCAATCATTCATCTAAAAATGATGTAGATTTTAATGGTGTCTCATAATCCATGAATGAGGTTTAATAATTGTATCAAATGATGTTGAAGAAGTCACATATACCCTTGATTCTATCACAAAGCAAACCTTCAAATTCCTCTAGTAGGTCCAATCCAAATAACCTACACCCTTGATTCAAGAAAAATCTAAAGGGGTGTTATAAAATAGGGAAAGAGGGCCACTAAAGTAATTTATCAAGTCATAATTATAGATATCAATTCAGAAATTGTAAACCAAAATAAAAATTGATGATATTATGGGAAAATACCTTTAAGTTCGTTTATATGTTATCCATAAATAATGACAACAACTTCAAGCCCCCTTTAACAATTCAAAGAATAATGTCATGTATTGGATAAGCAGATGACAACCCATCTCCTTTAGTGATGCATAATTTTGATGAAAATCATGGTTTTAATTACAATTCCACCTTGCCTCAATGGGTTTTTGGGGTCTCTAGATTGACCTTGACCTAAAACCCCTAAAAAGTGAAATTCTTCAAGTCGATTAGAACCGTGAAATTTGTTTTCCTATATTCCAACAGGAATTGTCAAGAAAGGGGTATTTTGTTGATTGTGAAAGCAATGACATATCAAGAGTCAATCATTAAAAATTAAGATCATTAATAACCCATCAATCAATCTATTTCCATATTTACAAGACAACCCACATGGAAGAAGTTCTATTATCTCAAGTTATAGAGTACTTAAAGTCATGTACTCTTAACTCTTCTCAAAGAAGGATATAAACATCAAGTTATTCCACCAAATTAAAGCTATGAATATTGCTATGTGCAAGCCTTTCACAAGATCCATGACAAGTTGCTAAGATCAATATGCTCCAAATAGTGCAACAACACCCCATCCCAAAAGAATCACACTAAAGGAAATGGAAGAAAGGAGAGCTAAGAGACTATGCTTTGGGTGCAACAACAAATTATTCAAGGCACATATGTGTCCAAAAACAAGATTGTTTTCCTTGGAAAACATTAGGGATGTTAACAAGGATCCTAAACAAGAGTTTGAAGAAAACTTTGAGCCCCCTTCAAACCTTGAAGAAGAAGTCATCCTCATATTGATGCATGCCTTGGTAGGTATCAACACCCCTCAAGCCCTTAACATTAAAGGATACATCAAGAAGAAAAAAATCATAATCCTCATTGTCTTGAATAATACCTATGAACTTCATTAATAAAAATTTGTCATATTAGCGTAACTACTTTCACTGCTTAGTTACAAACTTCCAAGTAATGCTTGCAAATAGAGGAACTATAACTTATGGCAAAAAATGCCACAACATTAAACTTATAAATTTTACAACTTATCAATCCCATGTACATCATTCTTATTGGTGAGGTAGAAGTGGTTTTGGGTGTGCATGACTAAAAACTTTAGGTGCATTTTCCATGAACTTTGAGGAATAATTTAAGTTCTTCGTGGAGGGGAGGGAATTTCATTTCAAGGCCTCAAGTATTTCATCATTCAAGTGATCAGCTCATATAAAATGGAGAAATTTATGAAAAAAGGTGTTAAATGGAGATATTATCGATATTTATTCCATGGAAGCTCAACGAGACGTAAGTAGAGTTCTACCAAAACTACAATATATCTTCCATAAACATGATAGTTTGCTAATAATTTCCCAATGCACTACCCCCAACACATGATCATCGGCATGCTATTGAGCTTTAAGAAGCTAGTGCCCTTCCCAACACCACATCTTACTTGCAGAGTATACTTCAAGATCCAAGAATTTGATTCTCATCTTCAACATACTCCAGAGATGCTACAAGTACTTAAGGAAACCTTTAATGAGCTCTAAATAGGATGAAGCAATAGAGTGATCACAACATTCTGATACAAAATGAACTTCCACAATTGGACAAGGAGGCAAACCCGATTCTAAAACCTAAATGATCCAAAAAGGATCCAGAGAGGGTTAAGAACAACTCAGAACGCACAGAAGCAACTTAGAATGCTCAGAATGGCTTCAGTAGACCGCAAAAGGGCAAAAATTCAAAAGTTCCCAAAACTCAATTAAAATAGTATGATCGCGAAGAGCGCGTCACAATCTTTCTAACAGTGCAAACGACTCGTCATACAGAGTTACGGAACGAAAGATATAGGTAGTCAAAGTTTTGGTCAACCTAGCCCAGTCAGCAGAGATGAGTCAGCATCTGTACTATTGACGTCACCATCAGTACAGATTACGTCAGCGTCCGTACAGCGTACGTGGCAAGCACAGAGGGTGACATGTGTCATGATGATGTCAACATGCCACATGGAAGCACCGGAGGCTACCACGTGTCACTCAAATTCGGACTTTTTAGGGTGCCACGTGGACCAGTAAGAAAGTGCCACGTGGCACCACCCAGAAGACGCCACATGTCACGAGGTGACGTGGAGGTGACATCAGTGCTCACAGGTGGACAAATCAGAGGATGCCACATGGCCCAATAGGGAGGCGCCACGTGGCACCCCCAAAATGCACAATGACACTATGTGACCAAAAATTGAAAAAATATATATATTAGAAACACCACCAAATATGGCGGCGTTTCCGCCATTTTAGGGGCACATTCCAGCCGTCCGTCGATTTGGCCACATTCCAACTGTGCGCCAGAAATAGTTAGCATCTCCACCATTTTAGCAACGGTCCACCAAATATAGCAGGTCGCCTGCGAAAACCGCTGCCAGACTTAGCGGAGCACGCCAAATTGTATGCTAAAAGAAGGTGGCCAGTGGGATTCAACCCCGGGACCACCGCTAACCAAGTGACTAAACTTAGCCACTCTTACCAACATGCCAACCATCACACTTAATGCTAGCTGCCCAAAAAATTGTATAAAAAGGGGCTTAGACAGTGCATTCGGGACACGCAAGAACTAGAGCATGAGAGGCAGACTAAGCGTGTCCGTACAGTACGGATTTGTACGACCTTTTGCATAGTTTTTTATATTTCACATGTATTTCGAGACAAAACCAGTCATTTATTGCAGGAGCAGTGGCACACAAATCGAGGCAAGGGTGCCTCTTGGGCCAAAACGTGTCTGACTCGAATCGAGACGTGGAGACAGTCATTTTTAGGTAAAACGGTGCCACGAACGAAGTGGTGGTGTTAGTTTTCTGATCTAAGCAAATTTTTTGTGAATTAACTCCAGAATGAGGTATACTTATGTATTTTGCCCGATTCTTTTGTGGAGTTAATAAAAAGACCTACCCATTTAAGAGCAGGACCTGGAGAAGTAGTCCACCAGTAATGAACTCCATTATCAAGTTCTTTGTGTTCATATTGCATGATTATATCTCTTTCCTTTTGAGTTTTTCCTTCTTTATGGTGTACTTTTGCTTATGCTCATTTAATATAGTTCTTTGATAAGTCACCTAACGAAAAGATCCTGGATCATGTTGGTATCAGAGCAGTCGTCTTTGACTTGAATTGTTGAGTATGAATGCTTACTAGGGCCAAGCATAAGCAGGGTGAAGGAACTCTTAAGACTTTCAATCTCGAAGTTGGTTGTGCATCCCGAAGGAAGAAGATGGTAGAAGAGGAAAAGCATGATGAACAAGAGAAAAACTTTCACATGGTGTTTTATCGCATGTCAGAAATGGTCGAACGAATGTATGGAGATTACGAGAAGAGGATGAAGAAGAAAGGGAAGAAAAAGGAAGCACCACCAGATGATGATGCTTCAGTAAACCAAGGGGTTGGAGGAGATTTTCTTGAGCCTCCATCTTTGCCTTCAAGTTCTAGTTCTTCTTCCTCTGAGCATTCTCATCACTCTTAGCATTCTAAGCATAAAGCCTCTTTTAAGAAACCATTATTAAAGCTTGATGTAAAGTTTGTTTTACCTATGTTTAATGGAGATGCTAATCCTGAAAATTTAGACAATTGGATCCAACATGTTGAAGTATATTGTTGTGTTCAGCATATTGACGAAGAGGAAGTTAAAGTGCAATTGCCTTCTCTTTGGTTGCAAGGCATCGCTCTCATATGGTGAGAGAGCAAGCTACATGACAGAAGTAAGTGTGGTAATATTATTTCCTCATGGTTGGATTTTAAAACAAAGATAAGGAAGCAGTTCTATCCATTAGGGTATTTACATAAAGCGATGATGGAATGACAAACTTTAAGGCAGAGTAAAGGTCAGACTGTACAAAGTTTCACAGAAAAATTTAGGAAGAAATCTCTTGCATTGAATATTCCTTTGGATTCTTATGAAACTTTAATGAAGTATATTGGCGCACTTCACAATTATATTCGTCATACTTTGCTCTTGTTTAACCCCACTAGTCTTGACGAAGTTTGTGTGCAAGCCACTCACCTTGAGAACAGGGGGAAACATGTTCAAGAAGATCCCACGAAGAAACCTTCCAATTTCCCACACAAGACTTTCAAAAAGTTCAAAAGGAAGGATAAGAAGACCGCTACAGAGACGAGAGAAGGAGGAAAACCATCTTTCACTCATTGCAAGAGGAGCGGTCACGATGAAGAACACTGTTGGAAACTACATCCAGAAAAGAAACTGAAACAGTTCGATGGAAAGGGGAAGACAAAGACTGTTGCTACAGTGCTGCAAGATCTTGGTTTTGAATCAGGAGATGAAGGAAAGATCATAGCGGTTGGAGTACAAGGTAAAGAATCTCTTCATGCTAGTTCAAGTTCCAATAATAAATCTCAGACTGATGAACGAAAGAGGAATGAGTTATTTCATATACGAGTTGTATCTAAACATACTAAGATAAATACATTATTTGATCTGGGTTCCCAAGTAAACTTAATATCTGAAGCACTTGTCAAGAAGATGAGTCTTGTAACGAAACCACATTCAAAGCCTTACCCTCTTAGTTGGGTATGTGACAAAGAAAAACTTAATGCCACCAAACAATGTAGGGTTAGATTTGCTATTGCTTCAAAGTTGATTGATGAAGTGGATTTGGATGTTGTACCACTTGATATATGTGGCATAGTGTTGGGAAGTCCTTATCTTTATGATAGACAAGTAGTCTTCTTTCGTCATGAGAACAAATACCACCTTACTAAAGGGGGAGTGGAATATATTGTTAGAGCTCACAGCATGAGGGTAAATACGACACTTGTTAGTGCAGGGCAAATGAAAAGACTCATAACCACTAATAAGAAATATGTACTCATGGTCGTCAAAGAGAAAGATGTTGAAACATCCAACGCTTTCCAAGAGTGTGATGCGTCTCATAAAAATGAATTAATTGATATTGTTTCTAAGTATGATGATATTTTTCAGGAACCAAATGGATTACCTCCTAAGAGGGAAATCCAACATGAGATACATCTTTAGCAAGATTCTCCTCTTCCTAATGTCGGCATGTACAGGATGTCAGTTGTGGAGATGACAGAGATCAAGAAGCAGGTACAGGGCTTATTGGATCAAGAGGTCATCAGGCCCAGTTCATCTCCTTGTGGTTCTCTGATCGTGATGGTGCCAAAGAAAGATGGCACATGGCGAATGTGTGTCGATTACCGGGCTTTGAACAAAATCACGGTGAAAAATCGATACCCTCTTCCTCGTATAGATGATTTACTTGATCAGTTGAAGAATGTTGTTTATTTCACTAAGTTGGATTTGCGCAGTGGATATCATCAAATCAGGGTCACAGAGCAGGATGCATGGAAGACTACCTTTAAAACCAAACAAGGATTGTTTGAGTGGTTAGTTATGTCGTTTGGGCTTTGCAATGCTCCGACAACTTTCATGCGTGTGATGAATGATGTATTCAGGCCTTTCCTGGATGACTTTGTGATTGTATATTTAGACGAAATTATTGTTTTTAGCGAGACTTGGGATGAGCATGTAAGGCATGTAAAGCAAGTATTGGATACTTTGCAAAGGGAAAAGTTGTATGTGAAAATGTCCAAATGTGAATTTGGCAAGACTGCACTTGTCTACTTAGGTCATATCATGGGAGGAGGACAATTGAAAATTGATCCTTCCAAAATTGATGTAATTGTCAATTGACCTGAGCCAAAAAGTGTGACCGAGATCCAGAGCTTCTTGGGTGCAGTCCAGTATTGGAGGAGATTCATTCCCAACTTCTCCTTTATAGCAACTCCTTTGCATGTCTTAACCAGTGTGAAGAACATTTTTCAGTGGGAAGGAAAGCAACAAAAAGCTTTCAACATTTTGAAGGAAAAGATCAGTACCGCACCAGTATTAACACTGTTGAATCTTCAACAGTCGTTCGAGATCGAGACAGATGCCAGCGAATACACCATAGGTGCAGTATTGATGCAATATCGTAAGCCTATATGTTACCACTCTGAGACTTTTAACCAAGTTGTTGTTAAGTATCCTACATATGATAAAGAATTGTATGCATTAGTTCAAAGCGTAAAGAAATGGAAGCAATACTTGTTAGGGAAAGAAGCCATCATACATACAGATCACCAGACCTTGCAGTCTCTCCAAGCACAGACCAAACTACAACAATCTCGGCACTACAGATGGATGGGTTTTCTACAACAATTTCATTTGGTAATCAAGTACAAGAAGGGTACAAGTAACAAGGTAGCCGATATGCTTTCTAGACCTCCTATTGTTGCTTCTATTATTTTGAAGAATACTTCTTTATCTCATGATAGCTATGTAGAACAATATGCAATTGATGAAGATTTTAAGAAGTATATGAGAAGCTAACCCATGGTGCACAGGTAGAGAACTATTATCTGCAGGGAAAATTACTCTATCATCTTGGGAAGCTATGTATTCCTACAAGTGAACGAGTCCATGTAATACGAGAAGCTCATACTTCTCTTGTTTCTGGGCATTTTGGGGTAGGAAAAACTATGGCTCATTTGCAGAGGTTTTGTTACTGGCCTCAAATGAAAGCAATTGTAACTAAATATGTAAAGGGGTGTGTGATGTGTTCTACTTCTAAGCCCACTAACAGAAAATTGGGGCTATACTCACCACTTCCTGTTCCATCCCTTCCATGGGAAAGTGTCTCCGTGGATTTTGTAGGGGGTTTACCCATGACTAAGGGGGGTCATGACTATTTGTATGTTGTAGTGGATAGGTTCAATAAGATGTGTATCTTGATGCCATGTAAAAAGCAGGTCACTATTGAGCAGACTGCTAATCTCTTATTTCAATATGTTTGGGTTCACTTTAGGTTACCCACATCCATTGTCTCGGATCGAGATACTCGATTCCTTGGGGATTTTTGGACTAGCTTGTGGAGAATGATGGACACCAAATTGAAGAGGAGCATTATTTTTCATCCACGGACTGACGGACAAACATAGGTGGTAAACAAAAAAGTGGTACTTTTGCTTCGAGGCTATTGTAGCAAGCATCCTAAGTTATGGGATGAACAGATACCCTATGTACAGCATGCTAATAAACGAGCGTTACATTCATCCACTCAGAGTTCACCTTTTGAGACGTGTTTTGGGTCCTACCAAAGGTTCCTTTGGACTTGATGTATGGGAAAGATGTCGATGTGAATGAAGAATGAACAAAGGACAAAGCCCGCAAGTTCATCCAGAGGATTCAGCAGATACACTAGGCAGTCAGGGAACAGTTTGAGAAGAGTCAAGCATAGTATAAAGCTCGGCATGAAAAGCACAGGGTTGATCATCAGTTCCAGGTTGGAGACCGGGTATGGCTTCACATCAGCAAGGAATGATTGAAGGGTGAAGGCAAGAAACTCAAGCCTATCCGATATGGACCCTTCACTATTTTGGAGAAAAGCGACACTAATGCTTTTCGTTTAGATCTTCCACCGTATATGCAAATTTATTCAGTTGTAAACATAGAGAACTTGAAACTTTTTTAGCCTCCCATGATCATGGATCAGGATGAGGAAGTTTCAATACCTTCAGTTGATGAGTTTGCACCTTAGTACTTGGATGAGTTACAGGAAGATATCATCCTGGATAGAAGAACAAGGACTTCATGCAGGGTGATGTTGATTATCTTCGAGTAGGCTTAAAGGGCACACATCTAAGCAAGGCAAAGTGGATTGAGAAGGATAAGGTGAGGGAACTCTTCCCTCACTTACCAGTTGAAGAATGAAAAGCTTTTGGTGGTCCAAAAAGCTCTCAGTGGGAAGGCGTGATCCAAAAAGAATTCAGAGAAGGTTAAGAACAACTCAGAACACACAAAAGCAACTTAGAACACTCGAAATGGCTTCAGCAGACAGCAAAAGGGCAAAAATTCAAAGTTTTCGAAACTCAATTAAAACAGCGTGATCGCGAAGAGCGTGTCGCAAGCTTTCTAACGGCGCAAATGGCTCGTCAAACGGAGTTACAGAACGAAAGATATAAGCGGTCAAAGTTTTGGTCAACCTAGCCCAGTCAGTAGGGATGATTCAGCATTTGTACCGCTAACGTCAGCATCAGTACGGATGACGTCAGCGTTCGTACAGCCTACGTGGCAAGCACAGAGGGTGACAATGTCATGATGACGTCAGCATGCCACGAGGCAGCACCAGAGGTTGCCACATGTCACTCAAATTCGGATTTTTTTAGGGCACCACATGGACCAGTAAAAAAGTGCCATGTGGCACCCCCAAGTGACGCCATGTGTCACAAGGTGACGTGGAGGTGATGCCAGTGCTCACAGGTGGACAAATCAAAGGATGCCACGTGGCACCCCCGAAATGCATAATGACACTCCATGACCAAAAATTGAAAAAAATATATATTAGAAACACTGCCAAATATGGCGGCGTTTCCACCATTTTAGGGGCACATTCCAGCCATCCGCCGATTTGGCCACATTCCAACCGTGCGCGAGAAATAGTTAGCATCTCTGCCATTCTAGCAATGGTCAGCCAAATATAGCAGGTTGCCCGCCAAAACCGTCGCCAGACTTAGTGGAGCACACCAAATTGTATGCTAAAAAAAGGAGGCCTGTGGGATTCGACCTCGGGACCTCCACTAACCAAGCGACTAAACTTAGCCACTCTAACCAACACGCCAACCATCACACTTAATGCTAACTGCTCGAAAAATTGTATAAAAAGGGGCTTAAACAGTGCATTCGGGACACGCAGGAACAGGAGCACGAGAGGCAGACTAAGCGCGTCCGTACAGTACGGATTTGTACGGCCTTTTGCACAGTTTTCGAGATTTTTCACGTATTTCGAGACAGAGCCAGTCATTTATTGCAGGAGCAGTGGCACGCAAACTGAGGTAAGGGTGCCACTTGGGCCAAAAAGTGTCTGACTCGAATCGAGGCGTGGAGACAGTCATTCTTAGGTAAAACGACGCCACGAACGGAGTGGTGGTGTTAGTTTTCTGATCTAAGCAAAGATTTTGTGACTTAACTCCAGAATGAGGTATACTTATGTATTTTGTCCAATTCTTTTATGGAGTTAATAAAAAGACCTACCCATTTGAAAGCAGGACCCGGAGACGTAGTCCACCAAAGACGAACTCCATTATCAAGTTCTTTGTGTTTATATTGCATGATTATATCTCTTTCCTTTTGAGCTTTTCCTTCTTTATGGTGTACTTTTGTTTATGCTCATTTAATATAGTTCTTTAATAAGTCACCTGAAGAAAAGATCCTAGATCACTAAAGCAATTCTTGACCACTGCATTGGTCGTCTAAGGAACAAATCCATGATGTAGTACATCATCAAGTGGAAGAAGGTGTTTCTAGAAGAAACCAAATAGGAAGACGATCACTTCATGCAACAACACCCTTAACTACAAATCTTTGAGGTAAACATGTTTTCAAGGGGAGCATTATGTTATGCACTTAACCCTTATTCTTACATTAGAGAAAATTTGAGGTTTAAAATGGGCCTCAAAACAAAAAATGTGCTATCAACATCAACATTAAAAGAACAAAGAAACCAAATAGGAAGATGAGCACTTCATGCAACAACACCTTTAACTACAAATATTTGAGGGAAACACATTTTCAAGCCCTTGACTACAAATCTTTGAGGGAAACACACTTTCAAGGGGAGCATTATGTTATGCACTTAACCCTTATTCATACATTAGAGAAATTTTGAGGTTTAAAATGGACCTCAAAACAAAAAATGAGTTATCAACATCAACATTAAAAGAACCAATAGGATTCAAGATGATAATGTCAACCATAAGGGTAAAGAGTTTTGGAGGAAAAAAAAGAAAACTAATCTTTTTATCATATTTCAACTTATATACTTATAAGTTTACTCAAATTTCAAGTGTAGGCACTCAGTGGTTGTGGAATTCAACATCCAACACGTATGGACTCTGCATACTTTTGATAGACCCACAGTGAGATAAATTGGAAATACATAGGAAAAAAATAGGTTTATTTTGCTCTACATACTTTTGATAGACCCATAGTGAGATAACTTGAAAATACATTGGAAAAAAATGTGTTTCTTTCACTCTCCATACTTTTGATAGACCCGTAGTGAGATAAATTGGAAATACATGAAAAAATGTGTTTCTATCAAAAGTATGCAAAGTGGATACTCATTGGATGCAGAATTTTGATTCCACATCCAATGAGTGTCTACACTTGAAATTTGAGTAAACCTATGAGATAAGTCGAAAATACGATTAAAGAAAGTAGTTTTATTTTTTTCCCTTTGAAAATTCATCATTGTTATTTTATTATTTTCCTCAGAAAGCCTATTTTAGACCTCAAAATTTCTCTAATGTTCCCTTCCTTACACTACTAGTAGTGCGTCTTCTTCCCTCCTCTCATTCTTCTACTTAAGGTTGCTTGTTTAAGATTAGTAAGCCCACTTAATGTTCCATCTTTAGGAACAAGGGGAGCACTCTTTATTTCTAGGAGCATCTACCTAAAATGGTAATATAGGACCACATAACCCTAAGCCTTCTCATATATATAAGGTAGCAAAACTCATGGATAATTTTCTTATCTTGTGTTGTGTATTGCTTCATTTTACTTGAAATATTGCCCATTGTTGTGGCATATTAATATTTACATTCATTATTTTGCATATCATTGATATGGAAATATATTCATGTTTATTATGTTGTGTGTGTTGGAAATTTGGTTGTCATTGATGTCAACCCTAGAAGAAGCCCCGAAGCAAGTTATGTCAACCCTAGAAGAAGCCTTGAAGCAAGTTTGGAAGCCTCTAGAAGTGATGGGTGTATTTGAAGAAGTCTCCATAGTGGTCCCCTTATGGTGTAGCTTTAAGCATGGCCCTCACGGGAAGACAGTTTAAAGAAGTCTACAAGAAGCCCTGGAAATATGGTTAAGTGATTAAGAAGCCCCAGAGGTGTGGTCATGAAGCCCGAAGTTGTTTGAAGAAAAAGAGTGTGAAGGACATTGAAAATGCATGCAAACCGCTCATAAATGGATAATCCTCGTCATGTCGTTTCCAACGATAGGTGGTACGCCACGTGGTTCCTCGCGGTTGATAATTTATACTCTCTTAAAGTTGAAACCCTAAAGTATGGTCAAGAAGCCCTGGATCTAAGGTCAAAGAAGTTACAAGTCGGCCCCAAAATTAATTAAAGGAGAAAAATTGTTGCAAACAAGAAGTTACATGTCGGCCCTAAATCCAAATAAAGGAGGCACTTGGAAAAGTAGAAATACGCATCAAGAACCTCTCATTTGTTCATCCAAGCAAGTGTGTGCTTCTTGTATGGAGCAAGCATAAGTGGGTATGCACTTGTGCTAGGAGGATTGGTGATCTTGGCAAAGAAAATCTAACATAAGAGAAAGGAGGACGAGGAGAGCAAGGAGTTTTCGGAGGTTATCCGCAGATTGCAATGGAGCAAGGCACGGATTTTTGAGGTTATCTGTGGGTTGCAGTGGAGCAAGGCGTGGATGTATGTGGGTCGCAGTGAAGCAAAGCGCAGATTTCCGCAAGTTGACAGTGTATGAATCACGAATCTATGCAAACGTTTTGTAGAAGGTGCCATTCTCTTAATGTTGAAGATTGAGGAAGGTCTATTGGTCTGTAATCTTATGCATCAGGTTCTTACATGCTAAAAGGTATGGTTTTCTATATGTCTTGAAGTTTGCATCTCGATGTTATGGTATATGCCTTGAGGCATATCTTGGAGGGTCTATGGCACTTGGCTAAAGACATGTTGGTGATTTTGGGCATATGATTTGAGGTATATCTTTGGTACATGGTTTATGGTTTATCATCGATGTTATGGCCCATGCTTGAGGCATATTTTGGCAAATGCTTGGTACATGGTTTGAGGCATATCTTGGTGATGTCGAGCATATGGTTTGAGGGATGTTCTTGGTGATCTTGGCATATGGTTTATGTGAATGGATCTAATTTTGATGATGATGATGTATCAGTTATGGTGTATCTAGTTTTGATGATGTATCAGTGACAAGTTGATTATCAGTGATAGTGACAGGTTGATTATCAATGACAGGTTGAGTCTCCATTTATATTTCATGGAGGAAGGAAAAGGCAAGGAAAGGAAGTTGTAGCCGGAAAATACAGGGAGTTGTAGCTTCCTTCAGGTTGGAGCCTGTAAATTAGGGGGTTGGAGCTTCCTTCCAATTGGTGTTAGAGAATGCATGGAGTTGTAGCTTCCTTTGAGTTGGTGCTCATAAAACTAAGGGGTTGGAGCCTCCTTCCAGTTGGAGCCAGAGAATACAAGGAGTCATAGTTTCCTTCGGGTTGGAGCCTGTAAATCAAGGGGTTGGAGCCTCCTTCCATTTGGTGCTAGAGAATACAGGGAGTCATAGCTTCTTTTCAGTTGGTGCTAATAAAATTAGGGGGTTGGAGCCTCCTTCCAGTTGGAGCTAGAGAAATTGGGGAATTGTAGCTTCCTTCAGGTTGGAGCCTCATTCCAGTTGGTGCTAGAGAAATTTGGAAGTTGGTGCTTCCTATGAATGTAATCTTCTGATATATAAGAAAGCATTTTGTGGTTTTCTCCCATTTGAGTTTCCACATAAAAATATCTTGTGCATTGTGTATGATGTGATGCATTGTTGAATGGAACTATTTATGGATATATGTTTATGAAATGTTAAATGCAATCATAAGTGAATGGAATCATTGATAAGTTAATGTTGTGATTAAAAATAGTAAAAAGAGCTCAATACTAATTTAGCCCCCCCCTCTCTTCCCCCCCCTCTCAGTATTGATGAATATTCCAACAGTGTGTAATTTGGATCATAACATTCTATGCATTAGTTATTATGTTGATAATAGTTTTGAAACAATTATAGTAGAATGAGAATGTTTTAATCCTTTTTTCATGGCAACTAGGGTTAAAACAAGGCTACTAAAATATTATGTTTTATAAATTCCTCGACTACTTTCATAGATCTTATTGTTTCCCCGGCTACTCAGAAAGATTTTGCCAAAAAATTAATGTGGCTCGAGGAATTTAACCTTTTTCAACTCTTCATGGCTTATTTCATTCATAGGATCACTTGTTTTGAGGTCACCAATTTACAAAATCTTAGGATTTATTCCTACTCTTTTCTATTCATGCTCTTTTTTCTAAAAGTTTTTAAATGATTTTCCACTAAAAGTTGAATTTTTCTTCATCTTCCAGAGAAAGTACAAACTTCCCAGGAAGGTAGAAAGTGGAATTGGTGTATCTTCACATTAAGGTAGCTTCTTGAAAGAGCTTAATCTTCTGTGAAGAATTTTGATTGGATTGTTCAAGTCAACATTGAACAACCTTTAAAGGTTGATTAACAATCTTTGGTTGTTATTGGCTTGGAATTTAGTTTTCTTACTATACTCCTTCTAGTCAACAATAGTAAGCAACATCGTCCAACTTGAGTTATTCAATGAAGCAAAGATGTCTCACAAGCTACGAAAATCACCATTTAGCGAAGAAGTCGTGAGTGGGTGGTATATATTCCACCAAAATCACCTAGAACTTGTCCTTGTACCAAACCACAATCACAAGTTCTAGTGCACTCACAAGCACAATCACATGCACAGCATGCCACTAGAGAGACTTGATCCCTAGTGGGGACCATACAATGCCTCGCTTTAAGCAACCCGACTTTGACCTTGGAATCTAGTTGTGACTTTGATCATTTAGATTAACAATGTCAAAACTTGAAACTTGATATGTCAATGTTGATACTTCACATCAACAATTGCTCTCAACCACCAACTCGACTCACTTGTTCAACGCAGATAACTAAACCATAATGATAACCAACTTCAATTACATCCATTGTCTAACTACCTTTAGTGCCTATAAATACTAAGCATTGTACTATAATTATATAAAACCTAAACACCCAAGGAATACACATTCTACAACAACTCTCCTCTAACAATTTGCCTCTCAAGAGCCTTCTCAAGAATTGGTATACTCGGTGTCTCTGCTCTCACAATTTCATTATATACATTTTGTAATATTGATATGTACTTTTCCAAGTATTTGAAATAAGATTTGATCATTTAGATGATATAGGTCATATGTTTCACTTTTGTGTATGTGCTTTCTCTATAGTTAATTGTTTTACCTGCACTTGCAATCTAGTCAATATTAACATTCACATCGATCAGCATGGTCTTCCCATATTCCCTATTGTTCCCTGAGTCTAGATGTGTGCATCTGGATCAAGATTGTTCCTAGTTCTCTCGATGAGTCAACTCCCCTTAAAAGATGTTGGCTATTAGGCCCTTTCTAGAATTTATGCATGATAGTTTCTATCATTTTCCAATGCTTCTTTCTTTTCAATTTCAAGTTACTTTCTCATTGGCTTTGATTTAACTTATTAAATATGATACATCCTTTTGAATCTTTCTTTTAGATTTATACACGGTCGATCCTACAAGATGTTCTTCTTCCCACCCAGTCTTTATTAAGTTGAATGTTTTTCTTCCCATCCAAGCCAATTAATTAAATGCTTTTATTTCCACCAAATCTTCTTTAATAAGTGCAGTGCTTCTCTTCCCATCCAAGCCAGCAAATTACACTTAAAATAATAGGTTCTCACTAGTTCCTTTTATTTCTACTTAGATTGGCAAATGATATCATCTAGTTAATAAAAAAATATTAACCCTATCATTCATTAACAAAAAATGTGAGTCACCATATGAATTATTTTTTAACAATATATGTTACTTTCCCAAGCCCCTCACTTCTTTTATTTCTTGATGTTCTAAAACCATATTAAAGTCCCAGACTATAAACCAATTTTATGAATCATGTCACAGCCCATCCTTCTCTAAGACTTCCCATGTTACTTACTTTTGCAAGTGAGTTTCAAAAGAAAATATTGGTGGCGTTGATCTTCTATCAGTAAATAAAAGTAAAGGCTATTTTGATCCAAGAATTGTTCTTGACAATGTCTTCTATTCGGTGGCCATTTTTGTTCCATATGACAACCATAGCCCTTGATTGTCTCTCTAAACTAATTGTTTCCCAAACATAGTTTTTCCCTGTCCTATCTACTGTCTTCTAGTTTAGACCCTCGAAAAAAGCTAGATCGGATACAAACTCCCAAACATAGTTTTTCTGTGTCCTATCTATTGTCTTCTAGTTTAGACACGGAAAGTCAGATCAGATACAAACTTCTTTGATCTTCCATATAACTACGTTAACCTTGTTATTGCTTCTCTAAGAATTCAAGAGTGAAGCTTCATTATGTCTTACCTCTTTTAGTTCGAATAGGATCCTACTCATCTAATTTTGATTCTATCCCCAACTCCACGTTCCTCTGTGCTTCTTTTAAAGGTTTTTGGATCTCATGAACCTTCCTTATTTCTTCTTCTTCCACTCTAGTTGGTGAATTCTCCAAAGGCTTTAAATCGTATATGCTGCACAGTTGGTGAATTCTTCAAAGGCTTTGAATCGTATATGATTCACATCTATGATTTAAGATGCCATACAAACAATCACTAAAGGAGTAAGCTAACTCGGGAGCAAACAGACCCGTTATTCAGGCAAAAAAATGGGCCTGAATCCAACCAAAGTTTCAGGGATAGCCTGAGTTTCGCATGGATCAAAGTTCCATGTATTCCAGAACCTTACCCCAGGGGTTTTGCCCCATTTTAAACCAACCCAGATGCTCAGAAAATCGATCAGAGTTCTGGATTGACCGGAAATTTAAAACCACACCGCTGGAGAACCTGCCGGAAAAGTAACTCGGGAGGGAAGATTGCTCCCGAGTTATCCCACTCCATCATTAAATCATTGGATGTGGACTTCAACGATCAAACACTGTGGCTATGTAGTTTTCATGTTATGTTGCACAATTTGTTTCCAGAATTATACGTATTCTTCCTTCTGTTGGAATTCAACCATCAAATACCATGGCTATGTAATTTTCATCTTATGTTGCACAATTTGTTTCCAGCATTAGATGTATTCTACTTTATTGTAGAGTATGTCCCAGAAAATTTGAAGTGGCAGATAATCTATTACATATTCATTAGCATGATGCTAGACGCTTCATCAATTCGTACATACGTTCCTGGACGGATATTAACATGGCTTATGTGAGAATGAGTAAGTTTGACATATAAATATTGTGCATGGGTATGCAGTGGCACAAGTGTGTGCGTGTAAATACCCATTAGCTGATATTTAGACAAAATGGCATCTCAAATTTTCCCTTTTTTTTTTATTTTTTTTTTTAATTTAATTTGATAATACATATACAATTTTCCATTCGAAGTCCATAGGAGTCAACTTTCTATATAATCAATCAAGTATAATACTAACAGACTAAAATACTACATAGTTGCAATCTAATATAATAAACACCAGGTTATTAGTAGTAATTTCAGCCACAGAAAATGGAGATAATTTTGTCAAGCAACCCTAAATCAGCAATTAAAGAAGGCCATTGAGATCTTGTTGAGTGTTTTTTTTAATTTGATCATCCATATTCAATTTTCCATTTGAAGTCCATGGGAGTCAACTTTTTATATAATCAATCAAGTCCAATATTAACAGAATAAAATACTACATAGTTACAAGCTAATATAATAAACACCAGGTTATTACTAGTAATTTTGGTCACAGAAAATGGAGATAATTTTGTCAAGCAATCCTAAATCAGAAATTAAAGAGGGTCATCGAGATTTTGTTGAAAAAAGTGGGTGAATTCGAGATCATCCTAAAAGAACTATTAAATTTTCCTCTGCAGATAAAATTTTATTTATCAGCAGAATTAAGTGCAAGGTAAACCTTATATAGCTCAGACGCTAACAAATCTACTGATTAACAGCACTCCTAGACATATTTTATCCATCACTACATGAATAGAATAAGTAAATGAACAATTAAACTTTGGAAGCTAATGTAATCTTACTATGGGTTGTCCCATCCTCCATTCTAATCCATGAATTCACTGCAAAAGGTTCTTTAACGAGCTCCAGAATCCTGGCTCCTCTTGGCCAGCAGCCATAACCTCCATAACCAGTATGTCGAGCAAAACAAAGCCAGAGACTCTTATATGGGCAGCACCAGTCCAAACCATGATTATGGCCGACTATAACAGCCTGCAAATACCAGTAGAAATGAGCTCTTGACTCAACTGGAAACAATGGCTATGGAATAAACTTTCTTTTGAGCTTCCATTGCCTCGTGTTCAATGCTCTTAACAGGTTAGATTTTTTATAATGGAAGGAATGTACAAGAGAGAGATGCAACCTTCAGAATCCAAATGGCACTGAGGGATATTTTGTACTGTCCAATAAGCTAGAATAAGTTAAGTCAAAATATGTTTGAGGAATATACCAGCGTAGATCCATCCTAACTTCTTATCTATTAGGATAGGGATCCAAAAAACAATTGAGATGTAAATATCTCCATGCTTAAAAGATCTTGAGTTAATATGGATCTACACTGGTATATATCATCCAACTCACCATTAATACTGTGGGTTGATATAAAACAGCCATGAATGGTGTCAAACAGAATTGTAAAAAACAGCCATGAATGGTGTCAAACAGAATTGTAAAATACACCCACGGATGGTCTCAAACCGAATTGCCTCAGATTTCTCTTCTTTTGTGGTTAATATGATTTATTATTATTATATTTTTTGTTTTGCATAACAGATTATGTTGGGATGACATATGCTGACATCAGCATTATAGACATGGGACAGACGTTACAATCTCCTCAATACTGGGCTGTAGAATGCACCTCACTTCTCTAGGTGCAATCATAGTAAAGAAAAGTACAATTTCTTAAAGAAGATCACAACGTACTTTAAGATACTGCAAAAGCACTATAATGTTAGTGGAAATCATCTGATTTTAGCCATAAACGATGTTTTAATCAGAAATCAAAATAATATAGTCCCAAATTTACTTAATTTTTCCTCCTATGCATAGCGGCCCTATGTCAACTTTCTCACATAGCAAAACAAATGACAAAAAAAAAATTCCTAAGTATGGGAAAGATGAAACTGATTAGTTTGGATATATAAATTCATACCTTTACTGAAGTTCTGTTAGTCAATATATCCATAATTCCCCATTCAGCTGCTTGTGGAGCAACTGCTTCTAGATTTATGGAGCCCACACAAGGCTGAGTTATTGGGCTGCCAGGAGAAGGGGCAATTTCCCTGTAGGCTTGGCTAGGTATATGCCAAAAAACAATTTCAGGAATCCTGCAATCAATA
The DNA here is from genome assembly GCA_032191745.1 of Picea mariana. Taxonomy (NCBI): domain Eukaryota; kingdom Viridiplantae; phylum Streptophyta; class Pinopsida; order Pinales; family Pinaceae; genus Picea; species Picea mariana. The sequence goes on from JASDQU010102696.1 coordinate 131,605, forward strand.
AAGTAGCCTTCAACATAATCGTGTTGTACATTTCAGCTGACAATGCCAGCAATTACTCATCAAATTTGGGCAATGCATTTACATGATAATCTATAGTTTTAAGTTATCAAAGACTATTCAACAGCCAGTTAAATCAACTAATTTAATGAGAAATTGACGGATACAAATGTTGGGCATTCTATCCCTAGCAAACAATTAGATAGTATTTTGCACAAGCATCAACCATGAACCAGAAAGTATATCATCAACACCACTCCAAAGAAGGAACCCCCTTAGAAAATGGTTAATCCTAGCTCAGCATACCTTTGTCAGCAGAAAATCATTTTATTCATATCTATTATCTACTGTCAGTCATGCTTGTATTAAGACAACAGAAAACACACTGGAATAGCTAAAGAGCTAAAAGAGAATTATATACAAAAGAAGCGAGCTGATTCACTACTAGTTCTACAAATACCTCATCATGTTTGAGTTGAATGAAAGCTAATGTCCTATTTGAGATGAATAAATCCAAGAGAAACACAAGGTTAACTGATTTTTTTCCCTTGCAATCAGTTATGAAGCCTACTTATGCACATCTGTTGTTACCTTGCACCAGGATTCCTTTGGGCTGATGTTTGCCGAAACCATCTTGCTTGACTGGCTGAAATTACTTCAGGATAAGACCCACCACCTGAATCTAAAAAGTAAAGAAAGGCTGCTGGCAACTCAGGATGTGTATAAGAGGTAACTTCAAGCACGTAATTTGAGATACTAGGCCAGAGACTTTTAGGTCCATATGACGAGTGAGACAAATTGTGTTGCACATCCAGCTGAATTAACTCGGCACGGGTTGTCCTTTGGAAATAGCAATCAGCCATTTGCTCACTTCCTGAGCAAACACAATGGAAATTGAAGTCAGAATGCTTTATTTTCTTTCAAACTTAATGGAACTTGTGCAACCCTCCAAAATCTAGCCAATACACGAAGTACACATAACACAAAAAAGAAAGTGTAATGATTTGGAGGACTGATATGAGAGCCTCGTGCTTTGTTCCTCAGAGAAAATCAGGGCACCAACATACTGGATGAAGCGTCAGATTTCAACAGCCAAAAGAATTAGCTGCCTACTTCCAAAAATTTGTTATATGTGAATAGCAAAACAACGCTAAAAGAGAGTTTGCATGAAACTCACATGCACTGTATAGAAGTTCGGGGTATGAGGAATGTGAATGGCTGTTGTTATAAATCTTTGCTTTATAGCCTGATAGCGAAACAGGTGTCAAAAATGTTGGTGGGAATAGAAGATGAAAGGCAAATCTGATTCAAGGGCCCAAAAGTTCAGATTCTCGTTCTACAAAAAGCAACAAATGTTTTCTGAGGCCTTAAAACTTAAGAAAGAGGAACCCGGAAGCTATATAATCAATCACAAGGATAAAGATTTAATTGCAGATGGATGACCCAAAAAAGTAAAATAATGGAGCATTTCTATCATTGGAGGCCCAGATGAGAGTAGTCACAAAGATAGATATTACCTGTTGCTGATTGAGAACTCGAGCACTGAATGGTAGGAACTCCCAAGCTTCCAAACCATTCCTCAGGCCATTCAAATGCCATATCATCATGGTTACCAAACAAAGAAGCCCAAGGTATGTTTTTATTCCTTGTGGATGAAATGGCCCGCTCCCAATACTTGCTTGCATTCGGCATTGGCAAATTGTTGGCTGTAACAACATCTCCAAGATAAACCACAAAATCTGCAATACCCCACTTACAGCTAGTATGTCTTCATTCTTTTTCAAAATTAAATCAAGTTATATTACTGCCATGAACTCTGATAAACAACCAAAGCTATTTATATAGATTCAAACAAAGTTAAGAACTAGATTTCCCTCCTTGTTTAACTAAATAATCTTGTATATAAATACATATTAAAAAGTTAGGATTATAGTATCATACATTCAACCCATAATCTATATGAAAAAGAATCACCCATTTTGGAGGAAGGCGCAACCAGCAAGTAAAATGAGTCCGCTATTTTTTATCAATATCCTATCTCATTTTATATTTATTCTTTATAGAAATACCACACGTGAATTTTATGTAGCTCTAAAAGTCTTACAACTTGGTATAATAGAGATTCATAATTTATATTTTCAGCCCTTATCAGGCAAAAGAACTAATCACGTGTTAAAAAACAGGAAAGCAATTTTATAGCAGCATTTAAGAACCAAATGGTCAAATGATAGTGTTGGAGGTAGCAATACACAGTTTTAACTTTTAGATCAAACCAGTAAGGCTGCCCGTGATGAAAGTACATGTAATTCAATGGTTGGGCAGCTCACCAGCCAGGGGCAGGTCCTGGATTTGATTCCTAGCTTTTCCAATTTTCAACATGTTATCAAAGCCAAGTAGGTTGGTGATGGTTGGGAGGCGTGAGCCAAAGTATGGCTTAGAGGAGTGTTGGAGGCATCAATCAACACCTTTAGACTAAACCAGTAATGGTGCCCATCATGAAAGAGCATGTAGCTTAGTGGTAGAGCAGCCAACCTGCTGGCAGTAGGTCATGTATTTAATTACTAACCTGTCCAATTTTTAACATGGTGTGGTAGTGGCTAGTGTTGGCCCTTCAAGGGTAACTACTTCTAGATCCACCCTCTCAGGGGTGTGGTGTTCCAGTTTGCATGAGCTCTCTTGCTCATCTCATCCAGATTCAGACTTGTTCTTCCAGTTCTTCTTCAGACATATGATGATCTCACCTCACATCAGTTATATTCAATTTCTTTCGGATGCCTCAGCCATGGTATTATGTATATCATCTCCTATCTCTTACACCTCATATGACATATGCACTTACAGATGGTACACTATGTTTTCACACACATGGTGCTATGTTCTCTCGGTTTAGCTTGTTCACTTCAATTGTTGTGCTATGGTTTCATCATTCATGTGTGGTTTCTTGTTTAGCCATGGAGTGATGGCTTCTTATCTGGTTGTGAACGTGGTAAACATTAAGTGTGATCTAATAACACTTCGTAACTTTAACAATTTTATTATTTTCCTCGTCTTACCTACTACCATGGGGGACATAATTTTCCTTTAGACAAGTGTCGTCACGTCTTGAGTCAAGTTGTACTACTAGAGATTTAGTTAAGGTAGTGTATTCCATGTCTTAACCATACTTAACACTTTCCATCTTCCCTCTTCACTTTCGTTCCATACATCATATTTCTCCGCTCATGATTAACTTATCATAAGTCATCCATATAGGTCCTAAGCAAAGCAATGAAGACCCATGTGCAAGAGCTGTTGAAGTCAAAAAAGCAAAAGCAATCGAGGTAGTTACAGCTCTAAAAAAGGTAAAAGCCAAAAATAATAATGTTAGAGCTATGCCACCTCACTAAAAGGCCCTTACCCTTAGTCCTGTGCTTAACAATGCATATTCAAAGAAAAAAGGACTAAGAAATCAAAGGGTACTTCAAAGAAAGAAATAAAAAACAAAGGAAAAAAGACAAATAAAATAAGGGTAACAAAACAAAGTGCCAAGGTGATAACTCTAAGACTAGCGCACCCTCATGAAGGCCATCATGGAAGTAAATAAAGACCCCTAGCTCTTGAAATCCAGCCAAAGAAGACGTACACATCATATATGACTATGAAAGTTTATTCATGAAGTTTCCCTTCCCCTTTCCATAAATTATCCATCACATTTACATACCTCTAACTTAGTGATCTAAGAAATACCTCTGTCTTAGGATTTGTCACATATAATAAGGGTTAAGGTTGTCCCCACATGGTAAAACTTAGGCAAATATTAAAATTAAACTAATGTTGTGATGTTGCTAGAAGATATCACTTGTTGTGCACTACTTAATGACTTGGATAATGGAGCTTGACTCACCACTATGAGTGGGCACCTTGCATTGGGATCCATGTACATGTATCGAGGGTGGCATCTATGCCTCGAAATCCATGTACTATGCCTAGAGATTGGTGTACTTGTTCCGAGATCTGTGACATTACATTGGGATCCGTGATACTGCCTTGGGATCCATGTACCAACATATAGACATATATATTATATATATACACATTGGGATCCATGCCATTTTTCGCGGGATCTGTGACACCACTGATATCTATGTATCGACATTGGGATACATGTCACCGCATTGGGATCCATGTCAATGTGTCATTGCTTTTGGACAGTGTGATAGGGACTCCACATCATCATGCATGCCACCTAGATCACCTCTTGAGGGTGCACTTGTCTTTTTGGAGGAATATTCCAACAAATGTGGATTTGTTGAGTTTGTTATACCTTTTTGTCCACATGTGTGAGGTAGTTATGGTGGTTGGAGTTAGTTGAGAGGTTGTTACATTCATTTGGACCATTTCTTGAGGTTGTTGAGGTGGTTAGAGCCATATTTTGAGGGCAGCCAGCTTCAGGAGTAGTTATCTTTTGACAAAGTGCCCAAAATTCTGCCAGATCAACACCATTAAATTAGGAATGACAGTGGGATTTCCAAAATGTGGTTTATTACAGAAAATCAAGAAAAAAGTGACATAGTTATGGTGTTTTTAAATTTGTCGTGGGAAAATTAACGCTGCATTTTGACCACTCGACATCCCACTTATTGGACTCCTCATCCACATGTACCAATTAGTTAGAGCACTTTTGGGAGGGCGCACTTTTCCTTGGACCATTCATACTCCCTTGAGGTGGTTTTAGACCATGGTTTGGAGGTAGCACACATTTTTGAGGAGTTGTATTGTCTATCCCACATTTTTTATTGTATTTTTCTCTAGTTTGTCAGAGAGTTACTATTTTGGGGGCTAGAAGGTTCTAGATCTATATTATTTTATTCATGAGGTTGTTGAGGTTTTCTCCTATATAAGAGACCTCTCACTCATTTATATTTCGTTGGAGACTAATTGGAACAAATTTGTCTTGCTTTACTTCTATTTGTGAATCTTGTCTAATCTTAAGTGCTTGTTCAAGGGTATAGTGGAAGATATCTTGTTTATTGCAGATATGTTGGAGGAAGGAGCTACCACAAGGTCATAGAGGGCCCCATGCCACATTGAGAAGGAAACTAAGATACAGTTCTACTTATCTTGTTCCTTGTAATCATTTAACTTAGAATTTTTTGTATTGAATGTGGACATTCTAAGGTTCTACCCTCTTGCATTAGATTAGGTTTAGAGTTCACCTTGTAGTACTTAGGTTGGATTCTCATAGGACCAACCTCCCCAAACATACTTGAGGATTTCAAGTATCCAAGTTGATGCTCACAGGCCAATCCTTTAATGGTGCATGTGACTTCAACACATAAGATACATGAACAACACTCAAGTTAGATCAAGTGTTCCCCATAGCCCAAGTGGGGTAGGCACTAGTCTAATCCCTTTACTTTTCAACCAAAACTTTTAAATTTTCCTCTTTCATTTTATCTTTCTTGCAATTGAGGGTTTAAATTGTTTATATTCTTATATCTAGATTGCATCTTCAAGTCTCTTGAACTTAATGTTTTAGATCTAGTTGAGACTTGATCATTTTTTGTAAATAGTTTTATTTTCATGCTTAATCACTAAGACGTTTTGCATATCTATTAGATCTAATGGTTTGACTTCATATCTTTTGATGGATCTAATGAAAACACAACAAAATGGACTAAACAATGCCTTAAAGAAGAACGATTTTTGGGTTTTAGATCCATTTGATGTGTTAAGTGCTGGAACTTACCGTTGAGGGTTTATAATCTGATCACACACACACTTTGGCACTTGTTTAATTGAGCGTTTCATTATATTTGTGCTCCAGTACACCACATTCACTAAATCGATGCATTATAACTTCTAACGACTTGCTTAAACTGTTGAATGACTCACCTTGAATGCAGGTTATACTTGCTGGAAATATCACTGCTTAAAGGGATTTTTGACATCATCACTTGGAATTTTACTTGATTCATGCTCTAACTATCTTTGGTATGTCAAAAATATCCTAGAACGTCACTTTTCTTGCCATCTATTTGCTCAAATGTGTTAATTTTGAGGATTTCTCTTGGATCGTTTCACTAAATATGTCCTCTTAACATTCCTAAGGATCAAACCAACACTTAAGGTTACTCAATGTCTAATTCTTGCTTTATTTCATACGTTGCCATATCACATAAAGTTAAGGGTTTGGACAAACGTTGTTGTTATGCACACATAAAATCTGAGTAATCTTTCTTTCATTTGGATATCAACCACTGTTATAAGATTGCTATAATAAGGATTACAGGATCTCAACAAGTTTTGCCACTATAAGACGGATCTTAACATTTGTTTGATGATATTGTATGGTCTAAATTTTTTATGGTGTTACTGGAATCTTAATAGATCAAGCACAACTGAATCATACACTCTTGGTAAGATCAGATTGGTATTTCCAGCATAATTTTTTCCAAACACATGTTCAAATTAGATATGGTTCACTCAATGGTAATGATCTAAGAATTATCATAAATCTACAGAAAAATATGATCGGTTCATAAATTGATCATTTGATTAGTTTCTCATATGAACAGTAATGATTCTCCATTGTTGAAATGTGACTAATCTAATTGGTTGGAAATTGATATCTAGAATAGCACTTGAATCATTAAGGAAACATAACCTGTGACATCTAAATGCTATATGTCACTGGTTAAATCTGAATGCTGCCATGTCATCATCTAAAAACTGGTAACAATATAAGTGGATAACATAATCTCATGGTTCATATTGCAGAATTTTGAGCATTGATTCCTAGATCTGAAATAATATAACAGCAGCATACTTTCTGAGGTTGAGGAGCTTAACCACACTCTAATCGTATCTAAGTTGCTCATAATGGCAATGGTTCAAAATTCATATGTCTATGCGGTGAATTCCTATAAATCTGGTGTAATTGGAACATTTGTTGTGGTAATACAGTAATACTAGGCTATTCAGCTTTCACTTGGTCATTAAGAGCTTCTATAACATAATCAGTCATTTCCAGCTCTCCAACAAAAGTTCACAGTTAATTTCTAATCCACTTTTCAATGGTAAACTTGTGTAACACTGGTGATTGATCATATAACATTTTGCATGCTTTATTACATTCTCTAACTTAATTAAATTCGGTTGTTTGGTTAATCACAAATCAATCTAAGCTAATTAACCTCCCACATCTACAAGATTTAGCTACAATGACTTTAGGGATACCCCACTAGACTAGGATACTTCCTTTCCTAAGTTTGAAGTGTGGGGCAAGGCCATTGACGTGACAATGGGTGGCTTGCCTGATAGTTGCCTCTAGGCTCTCTTGTTGTGGTTAGTATCTAAGAGAGACTTTGAGCGATAACATTTTGGCACCGTTGTCGGGGATAAATTTCATTCCCCAGGTATTAAAATTTTTGCTTCAAACACTTTGATGAGTAGGATTCAAAGATTTATCTAGTTTACTAATCTAACGACTCGATTGAGGGGAAGAAGCCCTTTTCCCTTGTAGAACTTTAAGACTTGTTGCCTGTAGGGTGTGTTATCCACCAAGTTGCACTAGTTGGACTTGCAGTTGAGCCGCCAAAATTTGGGCAATCAAATGCTCAGTTTTCAGAGTTCAGAAGTTCAGCCAGTCCATTTGACCAAGTTTTTCCACATTTCCATACCCTGCACTGCAGGGAATTGTAATAAGAGATGTTGCATGATGAACTTTGTAAAAGGTTTAGCCACCTGAGACTTAGACATGAGTTGTTACTCTAGAGTGCTTTTTTTTACTTGTTAATTATATTTTGCTATCCAAGCAATTTATAATTTCCAAGTTTTTTCGCTCAATTCCTCCAAAGTTGGAGTATATACTCATGGTTAGGCCTTAGCATGGTCATCTAAGCCTAGTGTCTAATGTATATTACCATTTTAAACATTCTCCTAGAGTTTTATGGAAATTTGCTAAGTCCCCCTTAGGATTTTTTATTTTTTTAGTTAATAAAAAAATTTCCCATAAAACGTAATTTTTTAATTGTAATTTGAGGTTGTAATAAAAAGTGGTACTATGAGGCATTATATGCCTTGGGGGTGTTCATTTTTTAACCTAGAACACCTACTTTACCTAAGTACCCAATTTTGTGAGTGAAATTAGTGATTTTAATCACTAACAAATTAATTTTACTCACAAAACCAAAAAAAGACATAAAAAATCAGGAAAAATCAGCAATGTTAAAATTTAGCAAAGTTGTCGGAAACATGTTTTAAGTCAAATAAAGCCTAAAAGGCTATGTGGAAACCAAAGGAGAGCTTTTATTGGTTGAAGGCTTGAATGAGATGGCACCCCCATTGAGTTTTGGCATGTGCTTAAAGGAGAAGTGCACCCCTCTTGAGAGGTAGCGCATTCTAGAGTGGGCTGCCTACCTCTTGAGAGGTAGCACCCCTCTCTACCTTCCTCCTTCTCCACTTGGCATTCATATGAGTGTTGGGAGAGGTGGAAACCAAGTGATCAACACTTGGCTCTTTTCCTCTCACAAGTGGTACGCCCTCCTCTCTTGGGCTTCTCCCTCATTTGCTATAAATCAAAGCATTCTCCCATTGCAATCTAGTTGGAGCTAGTGAAGGATTGTTATTGTAAATCATTTGTACTATCATTCTATTTGGAATAAAAGGCTTTGGAGACCATTTTTGGTGATCAAGCTTCATGTGTGGATCTTATTTGTCAATGGTGTGCTAATTTGTGAAGTAACTTGTTTTGTTCTTTTTGTTTAATTATTGGATTGTGGCCTTCAAGTGGAGTTGTCTCCAAGAAGAGTAAGACTAGAAGAGCTAGGTTGCTTTATAGTTTTATTGTTTATTGTATATGAATATTTTATGTTGCATATCCATTTCGGTTAATGTTTATGCTTTCTTGAAATTTCTTATGCAAGAACACTATTCTACTAATATTTTATTGGCAAGAAGTATCTAAGTTTGCAAGATCTCACAACTTGAAGAGGAGGATAGGATTTGCTACACTCTCTTCTCCTTCAAGCTCTTAAGAAAGACAAAAGACCCTCTTTGATCCATCAAGAAGACTCCATCTTGCCCAAAGTTCCAAGGCTTTGAAGATCCTTCTCTCTCATTCTCAAATTTCATCATTATTTCTTAGTTACTTTAAAAGATCTTATAGGCAAGTTATTTGAAATCTGATTTAAAGCTTAAAGATATATAGTTTCAATTTTGCATATATAGGAAAAGATAGATCTATTTTTTGCATCTAAAGTTTCATTTAAAAGCATAAGATCTAGAGTAGGAAAAGAGCTAGTTTTGTCAAATTTCTCTTCTAAATTCATAAAGGATAAAGATAGTCTCTTTTTCTAAGTGCTTCATTTAGATATTTGGAAATTTAGTGCTTGCAATTTGCTGCCTTAAAACAGCAGTAAAAGATTCTAAGGAAGCAAGCTTTATAGCTTGATTCCTTAGTTCATTTTTGTAATTTTTCAATAAAGTGTTTTGGGGCATACAATATCTTGGTTTGCTTGTTGTTTTGTGTAGGTTTGTGAAAGAACAAAGGGATATGCTGTCCAAATCTTGAAGATTCGAAGCTTCCAAGACCCCCAAAACTACCTTATATCTTTGGAAATATTGTAAAAGTCTAATTTTTTCATTTTGATCCATTTTATAAGGATCCTTATCTCATTTAAAGAGATCCAAAGTCTCTTCAAGAGACCATTGTATCTGAGTTAATAAATAAGTGAGCCAAAGGAGGCCTCACTTTGTGTTTCCCCCTGTGGGGGGTTGGTGTTGTGGTTTTGGAGCAATTTTTTCATTTTAGTTCTTTCTCTTGCTTTAAAATTTAAAACAACAATCACTTAGATTTCAATTTGGCAAGTAATACTTTAATTGTTAGTTTAGATTTCTTTTTTTATGCAATTTCAAAGTTGGAAATAAACTGTCTCCTCAGCTCCTTGCAAGAGGCTGGTCAGTGAAGACTTAGTAATTAAAAAATATTTCCCTTTCAGTACTTTGTTTTATTGTTTAAAATAAACATTTCCCCTTGAAAAAAAAATACAACCTTTAACGACACTGGAATTGGCTCTGTGCTGCGGACTGCAACCAGACCTAGTCGCCGGCCTCTGCCTCTGGCGAAGGTCAGATCCTCTCCAGCTCCCGTTTCTTCAGCCGAATAGTGCCAGCTTGAAATCCTCAGTCTTCTGGAGCCCATTCTTAGCGCCCACGCGGATGTAGGACGCGTGTAGAACTCGGCCAATGGATTCTAGCGGGGGCTTGGCCCTCCTCCTCCGCCTGAGATCACAGCATTCAAAGCATTGATAGCAACAGCTCAGAAACGCCCTCTCACGGCCAGTCAGCAGAAGTTCATTAAGAAGCTTGACTCGATCCCCACGGTAGCTCTCCCTGAAGAAGAGACATGCAAGGCTGCCCTGAATCTTGCCGAGAAAGGGCTCATAGGCCAGTTCACGGGTCTCTGGCCGTCCCCAAAGACAGTAGAAGATTGGACACAAAGGAACTGGTCACCTCTGATCAAAGAGGGAGTCAAGAGCTACTTCGTTGGTAAGGGTTTCTTCATATTCGTTTTTGAAAATACAGAAGACAGAAGCTTAATCTTCAGAAACGGCCCCTATTTCATGGGACCCCAAGGGTTGTATCTAAATAAATGGTCTCCCGACTTCGACCCCACGCAGGATGTCCCCAAGGCTGTTCCGGTGTGGGTGCGTCTACCACACCTGCCTCTTCACTGTTGGAACCAAAAAATCTTTCAGCTCATCGGCAACGCGTTAGGAAAATACATCGACCATGCAGCAAGGAAGGACCAATTCTCGTGCACCAGAATATGCATCGAAGTCGATCTAGAAGAGGGTCTGCCTGAAGCAATCAATCTCACGGTCGCCGGATGGTCACACATCCAGGAGCTGGACTACGAGCAGCTCCCCTTCAAATGCAAATACTGCCACGGCCATGGGCACTTTGCAAAGCACTGCAAAAAAAAAAGCAGAGGAGCAATCAGATATGACAAAAGAGGACCAATGGACAGTAGTGCAAAAGAACCCCCAACAAAGAAAGGGAAACGGCAAAAGGCACAACGCAGGAGCAACAGGCAGCCTCAAGAAAACTCAAGAATAGGAAATAAATCCAAAGGAAATAGAAATCCAGCAGAATAACCAAGCAGGAACAGCCATTGAAAATCAGGAGCAACCAGAAGCCCCTTCACTCAATAAAGATAAGGAAGCAGAAATTCAAGTAGTGGCCTCACAAGGCAGCCCCCTCAATCCATCCTATGCTGAGATAACAAGGCCAAAACAAACTGAAAGTGCCGGATCATCAGAGGATGAAACCCTTGAGCGTCCCACTAAAAGAGCAGGAAGGAAATCCCGCAAAGAATTAAGGGAAGAGGAAGCAGAGAGACTTAAAGTCCAGGGAAATCAATCCACTATCGAAATGTCCATGGGCAAAAATACCAGATCTAGGCCGCCTAAGGGAGGCCCCTCCCCCTCCTCATAAGTTCAACATGAAACTCACCTCTTGGAATTGTAGAGGACTAGGGAACGCCTCCAAAGCTGTAGCAGTCATGGACCTTCAGAAAATAGAACCCACAGATATCCTCATGCTCCAAGAGACAAAGATCGAAGATCGACTATTACTAGACATCAGCAAAACAAAATGGAAGAAGAAAGTTGGCATTGCAATAAGCTCAAGGGGCTCCTCCGGAGGGCTGGCAACTCTTTGGACAGAAGAAAACTTCTCGCTGAACAAATCATATGAATGTTATGAACATAAAATATACATAAATAGATATTCATAACATAATTATAGTTAATAATAAATAATAATTATTAATAATGAAAGGTCATGTCTCAAAGGACATGACTATTGGTAAAGGGCACCCCTGCGTGGGTATATAAGCAGGCCCTCATTCTCAATTGTAATCATCTCAATATCTCATTATCTCATTATATCTTATATCTTATCTTATTATTCATTTATTATTTACAGTCCTATATGGATTACTTTGTTATATTCCAGATATTTTGGATTATTATTGTGTGAACGAACTTTGTTCGTCTCAATGAAACTCAGCATTGGATCTATACGGAGCTAACACATTTTGCAAGTAAGTTGACAATTTCCTTATTTAATCTTTACGTCCCTGTCATTTACTCCGAAAAAAGAGAATGTTGGGCCTCTCTTTCAGCATTTCTAGAGCAGCACAACCCCAACAACATTATCTTAGCCGGAGACCTCAACATAGTTCTCAAACCAAAAGAGAAAAGAGGTGGCTCCACCAACAGAGATCCGATGCTAACCTATGTGGAGGACCTTCAGCATCACTGGGATCTTTTGGATTTCAGCCTTGCCCGCGGCCTCTACACCTAGTCGAATAATAGAACAGGAACAGAGCATATCTCTGCTCGACTTGATCGTTTTTTGGTACAAGGTTCCCTAATCATGGGAAAAAAGCTAATCACAAACAAAATTTTACCAAAGCTTACCTCTGATCATAAGCCGATTCTGCTACACATAGAGGAAGAGGAAGATCTCGGGCCTCTCCCATTTCGATTTAGCCCCACTTGGATAGAGCGAGAGGGTTTTTTTGAAACCGTAAAAGTAGCCTGGGACAAAGCTTTCACAGGATCTTCAAGCTACGTATGGGAACAGAAATTGAAAGCAACCAAATTAGCATTAAAAGAGTGGATAAAGACTCCTGCCCCAACTCCAATCAATGCAAGGAAAGAAGCAGTGGCGAACCTGGAAGCAACGCAAGCAGAAATTGAAAACAAAGAGATTACTCCGGAACTGCTGGAAAAAGAAACAAAAGCACAAGTTTCAGCATATCGATCCTTCCGCAATGAAGAAGAATACTGGAGAATCAAGTCCAGAAGCTTGTGGTTAGAGGCAGGCGATCGGAACACCTCCTTCTTCCATAGACAATACAGAGCACGGCTGACAAGGAATCATATCTCTGAAATAAAGACAGCAGAAGGGCGGGTCAGCAAAGGCATCATTCAAATCAAAGCTGCAGCGGATAGCCACTTCAAAAAGTTATTTAGTGATGGAACCCAGGCCACAGAAGAAGAAAGCGCAGATTTCTTGAGCAATATTCCCCACCTTATCAGTCCAGAAGACAATGCTGTTCTCACCAGAGAGGTAACAGAGGAGGAAATTATCAAAGTAATTTGGTCCATGGGCTCAGACAAGGCTCCAGGCCCTGACGGATTTTCAATACATTTCTATAAAGTCTGCTGGAACATCATAAAAAGAGATCTCCAAAAAATGATAAAGGGGTTCATGCGAAAAGCCAAGATTGGAGGAGGAATCAACTCCACTTATCTCGCTTTAATTCCCAAGGAATCCAATCCAGAAACGTTTGCCAAGTTCAGACCCATATCACTCTGTAACGCCTCTTACAAAATTATGGCCAAGTTGCTGGCAAACAGGATCAAGCCCCTGCTTAAGAAGCTGATCTCCAGCCCTCAAGGAGGCTTTGTGGAGGGCAGAAACATTCTTGACAACGTCATACAAGTACAGGAAATAATCCACTCCAGCAAAAGGCGAAAAGAGAAAGGAATGTTGATCAAATTAGATATGGCAAACGCATTCGATCGAGTAAATCGCTCTTTTCTCATCAAGACCCTCCTTGCCTTTGGTTTTTCGCCTCATTTTGTACAGCTCATAAACGCCTGCATAGAAAATCCCTGGATTGCACCCCTTGTCAACGGCAGACCCTCCAATTTTTTCCAAGCCAGGAGAGGCATAAGGCAGGGCTGCCCCCTTTCTCCTTTTCTGTATATCTTAATGGCTGACACTCTTAGCAGAAAACTCACAGCTGAAAGAATAGCTGGTAACATTCCTGGCCTTAAACCCTCCCCAGAAGCTGATGCTTTGAATCATTCACTCTTTGCAGATGACTCTCTGCTCCTCGGAGGAGCTTCCTCCAGAATAGCCACAGCCTTCGACTCTGTCCTCAAAAGCTATTGCAGAGTCTCAGGAGCTTTAATCAATGATAGAAAGAGTGAAATTTATTGCTGGAACACAGGGCAGCAAGAGCTGAACAATATCGTGAAAAGATTGGGCTTCAATGGACACGCCATTTGGGAAAAAATAAAATATTTAGGTCTGCCTATCACAATTGGGGCCAATAGAAGATCTCTATGGGAAGACATAATCAGCAAATTAAAGTCCAAAATTGCAGCCTGGGGTGGCTTCTGGCTGACCAACGCAAGCAAATTAATTTTGATAAAATCTCAATTGGTCGCGCTGCCAATCTACCAGTCGGCCTTTCTTCTAGCCCCCAGAGCTGTCACGGACCAGATCAAAATGCTGATAAGGGATTTCCTCTGGCACGGGGGAAAAGGAAATGAAAAGCGACTTCACTTAGCAAAGTGGGAACTAGTTCGGCGTCCAATTGCAGACGGTGGACTCCAAATTCGTGACCCCGCTCTGATCAATCTTTCGTTGGGAGGCAAACTACTTTGGCAAATTGCCCACGACCCCAACCATCCTACCAGTAAAACTCTCCTCTGCAAATACGCCCGAGCCTCCTCTTACAGAAATCTGCAATACAATCCCACAGGAAAAAGCACGCTAGTTTGGAATTTATGCTGCAAGAGCAGCAAGTTCTTCAACAATCATTTATACAGAGCGCCGGGCAATGGTAAGAATACCTATCTTTGGCACGATAGAATAATGGGGCGTGATCCTCTGGAGGAAAACCAAGACACAGCAGAACTCAGAGATTGGTTAATCCGGGCAGGAAAAACCAGACTCTTTGATATCTCTACGTGGGACAGATGGGGAGACTGGGCCGGCTGGGATTTTACAGGTATACCTGAATGGCTCACACATCAACAAAAACTCCTAATCGACTCACTAGACGGTGCCAATCCGGAAAACCGCAGACTGAAGGATAGCTGGGCCTGGGGACCGAAAGGAATTTACTCTACAGCAGACGGATACCAAGCTCTACAGAACACAAGAGACAGCAGTCATCCACCTGCTTACTGGAAACTAGTGTGGGACAATTTAGCTCTCCCCAAAGTCAATTTCTTTTTCTAGACAGTGGTGCAAAACAAACTTCTTACAGGCGATAATCTAGAGAAACGGAAAATTGCAGGGCCTCACAGGTGTGAACTCTGCAGAAGTAATATAGAAACAGCCCAACACTTATTCCTGGAGTGCAACTTCGCCAAGGAAGTATGGAGACTCTCCCTTCTGGATCTGCAAATTCCAGCCTTTCCTCGAAGCACAGTCGCTGTTTGGTTCGCTTCTTGGAACAACATCTACCCTCATTGCATCCCCTCTAAATCCTTCTGGCGAAAAATCTGGACAGCAATCCCCAAATATGTTTGCTGGCAGCTATGGTTGGCTCGGAATGACCAAATCTTCAATGAACATTCTCGCACCCCCCTACAGGTTGCTGTCAAGGCTAAAGCTCTTCTCTTGGAAACAACCCAACATCACTACTTCAACGAAGATCCACTGCTCCGACCTGAAGAACGAAGATGGCTCGGGCCATTAGAACCCTCTCCCCGCAAGCGCCTTCTCATTCCTCAATCAGCAAACCCGGAGTGGAGATTAAGAGAATCTGAAGAAAGCTTCACAAACTGGTGGAAATCTAAACAGCTCACCACAATCTTCTTTGACGGGGCCTCCAAAGGAAACCCCGGAAACGCGGGTGCTGGAGGGATCATTTACACCCCGGACGGGACCATAAGAGACTGCTTCTGCTGGGGCCTTGGACAGAAGACTAACAATCAGGCAGAGATCCTTGGCATCCTTAGAGCTTGCCTCATAGCAAGAGAAAAGGGAGATAAAGACCTCCAAATCTTCAGAGATTCAGAGCTACTTATTAAAAAACTAAACACGGAGGACCTATTCAATAATGCTAGCCTCAACAAAATTCTGGGTAGAGTGAAAAGAGTCCTACAAGCATTCACCTCCATTAAGTTCTATCACATTCTCAGAAGTCTGAATGGAGAAGCGGACCGGATGGCAAACAAAGGATGCACCCTCTCTAAAGGGCAGATCCGAATCAATGACGACATCAGCTATCAAATCCCTTGAAGACAGTGTAACAATGATATCGAATTTGCTGGCTATCATCTATGTATCCGGGGCTGCCTTGGCAAAGACCCCTACTATTATTCTCAAATAAATAAAAAATATAATCGTTACAGTTAAAAAAAAAAAAAAAACATTTCCCCTTAGCTCCCAGTGTTTTTCCTGACTCTTCCAGTTGCGATCTTGTCTCGATCTTCTAGGAGTAAGTTTTATACATGCTGGGTTGGTCAGTGTGGATTAGTAATAATAGAAAAATCTCAAAAGAGGATTATTGCTTGGATTTAAGAACCACCTAGGGGGAGTGTGTGAAGTTTCAATGAATACCTTGGGCGTGTTCCCCTCAATGTTGGACCTCCGACACCTCTACTAGGCTTGTTGGTGAAACCATTGGGTTTCGGCAAGTTCCCAGCAAATCTTTGAGCTTAAGGGATAACCTTTCTAGAGGCAAAATCTAGATTAGCTTTAAACACTTTATTTTCTTGCAAATAAAATTTATCTCATTAACCTTCTATCAATAAAGACAATCTAATAAAATACGCGATCTACAACTGCCCATGATACCTTTAAGGCACTGGTCTCGTTTTTATATTACACAAATCCATTTGCTTCAAGTACCTTTATTTCTGAAACACTTGTCATTTATCTTGAAGCATTTACTAATTTACTTGCATCTTGTTATCTCAAGTATCCTTTTATGCAAGTATTTCTTTATGTATCTTGTGGTGGTTAATTGATCTATGCTTTTAAAGTAGATTTACTTTATATGTTGTCTATTTTTAATAAACTCCTAGAACACTAATTGCTTAGATTTAGTTTTAAGCCTTAGATTATTTTCTTTAGGGACTACCCCCCTTGGCTTCGCTAAAAGTTCACCTAGACGAAGGAGTTGAGGATTAGGTGATAGCATCTTAACTCTAACTTGCCCCCAAGGACACACCGGGTAGATTGAAGATTTATTCCACGTTACCCAGGTGTGTATAAAGGCGGCAACAGAGTGAAGCAAGCAGCATTGTGTTGGGATTGAGAATTCACCTTGGCGACTCCACTCTTGTCTATTTTGGTCTTCAAATTTTGATCTCTCATGTTGAAGAGTTGTGTGAAATATGGCACCCTAAATTTTTCTAAGCTTTATCCTTGCTTTGATCTAGAATAAATTGTAGGATATCCACATGAGATCCTTCTACAATGGAGAGAAAATCTTTCAAAGTTTGATGGCATTGAATATCATGTTATCCAGTTGATCCGGATTGGATCAATATATTGTTTGTCATCTATCTCGATCCTTTCAAAGTGGAAAAAAATGGAGGAATCATCTTGCAGGGCCATTTTAGTGGCAAGTCCCAGTTTGGAAAATTGGGGTTCAGAACTTCCGGGGCCATTTTGAGGCATCAAACGGCATTTTGGGGGGTTAGAACTTTCCTCACACACCTTGGACTCCGTGATTCTATTCTACACATCGAGACCTTTCCAACGGTGCAAAAATCGCATCAAACAGAGCTCGTATGTAAAAGTTATGCCTCCCGCAAGTTGAACTATCGTGTTGACCACCATGGTACGAGTGGATGCCACGTCAACCCCCGTTACTCATGCATAATTCGCTAGCCCCATATACAATTTCAAAAAGATTCTAGAAGGTTCAAAACCGTATCACAATTGAGGGTTGAGGAAGTCAAAAACCTACCCCTAGATGGCTATTGGGCTATGTTAAATACCAAGCCACTAGGAGGAGAAGGGGTTCCATTCTTTTGCATTGTGTCTTGTTCCACAGTTGAGCAAAACATCTAAGAGTGGTATTCTGTGAGCATAACAGAGGAGGAGAGATTCTATAGCAGCCATACAGGCCACATGTCAAAGGCAACTCCACAGAGAGTGCCTCTTTCTTTGTACTTGCATCATTTCTATACCAGAGAAAAGAGAGCAGAGAAGCCTCACCTTCTAGTTGGGTTTTCTCCCATATTGGGTTTACCAGGTCATATCTTGTGTTTATTTGTGGATGGTGTGATTCTATTTTACTGTTCTCTATTTTCCGCATTTTATCTATTTCATGCATAAGAAAAAAGAAAATCAATAACTAAATATTCTGGAAATCCAAAGGAAAAATAACCTTAATAATAAAGATTTCAGTTATTTATCAGATCTGTTGTGACGAACAGTTCCAGTGGAATATCCATAGTAGTTTACAGATCATCAGTACATGGTATCATTCTTGGAGTATGTTTTGAAACGTAAAGTAACTCATGAGGATATCTTGATCAAGTTGTTTGTATTCTCTTTGGAGATGAAGGAAAGAGTTTGGGTGAGTTATTGTAGTGGTCCTAAGACAACATCTTCTTGTGCACATTTATTCAGAGCCTTCTTCAAGCGTTGGGGTCCTCACTTACAAAAGTTTGAAGATGCCTTTAAAAACTATATGAAGGCCCTATGATGCAGGAGCATAAGCCTCCCCAATCAAAATTGACATTCCAAGCTTCTAGAACATGCAGCGCAACCTTGAGGACACGATTTGCTCAAAATCCATGTAAAATGATAGGATTTGTTAATTACTAGCGTGGAATTGTTATTTCAGAGAAATTAGTTAGAGAGGATCGTGGATCTAGAATGATCTGTGATATTGTATTCATTCTTATATATTTGTAAGCCTTCGGGTGTTAGGCAGTGGACATCATAATGTAAACCAGGCAGAGAAGATGATCTGGCCCATAGAGGCCTGTTATCCACCAAGTTGCACTATGGTGAATTTCCAGCGAGCCGCCAAATATTGAACATTATCGTTCAAAATTCAAAGTTCAGAAATTCAGCCGATCAAAGAGACCACCCTGTTACTCTACATTTTCCATAAAAAATTGTAATAAGAGGTGTTTGCATGATGAATTTGTAAAAGGTCTTAGCCACCTTAAGTCCTAAGCGTGAGTTATACTCTAGAGTGTTTTTTCACTTACTAATTATATTTTGCCGCTTTCAGGCGATTTATAATTTATGAGTTTTTTCACTCAATCCTCCAGAGCTGGAGTATATGCTCATGGTTGGGGCTTGAGCATGGATCTAAACCTAGTGTCTGATGTATATTACCATGCTAAACATCCTTCTAGAGTCTTATGGAAATGTATTAAGTCCCCCCTAGGATTTTTTAATTTTTTCAGTTAATTAAAAAATTGCCAGAATTCGGCAATTTTTAATTAAAAAATAAAGATACATTAAAAAAGTGGTATTTGGGCACCAAATAGGCCATGGGGATGCTCATTTTTGGACCTAGAGCACCCATGTTACCTAATTACCCACTTACTTGAGTAAAATTGGTGATTTTCATCACTCAAAATTGATTTTACTCTCAAAAACCCAAAAAAGGCATTTTAATTCAATAAAAATCAGCCAAGTCAAGAATAAAAAAGATAAAGGGGGACAAGTTTGGAAAAAAATTAATGGCAAAGTCGATCAAGGAGTCAAAGGGGACAAGATAAAAGTGATTGGCATATGATTGATTGCATATCTTGATAGATATGAACATATATGAGAAGAGAGGTGCGCCCCTCTTGGAGAGGTGGCGCCCTCTTGAGGTGGCAGCCCACAATTCAAAGAGGTGGCGCCCTCCCCTTTTGTGTTTGACTTTGTTGACACATGTTGATGTGTGTGGAGAGGTGGCGCCCTTGCTCCCACACTTGGCAGCCCATATCCTTCCACTTGGTGCGCCCTCCTTGAGGAGGCCATGCACCCCTCTCCTTGGTATTATCACCCTTTGTTGTATAAATAAGAGTGAGCTCTCCCATTCTCATTTAGTTGGAGCTTGATTGAGAGAGACTTATCATTGTAATATTTTCCATTTGTGAATAAAGAAAGACTTTGGAGGTCAAGAAGGTGTGCTATGCATGTGTGTGGATACAATTGATGTCAATCTATGCTTGATCTATGAGGTGATATTTGTCTAATTCTTTCTTTAAGTTTGTTATCTTGGCTTTCAAAGGGATGCTAGCATCTTGAAGGAATAGGATTTATCTAGCTTGGTGTTATTCCTATTTGTCCATTTATATTTAGAGATTTTGATGTGTATGTGTGTTTTGTTTAACTACCATACTCTCAAGTTTCTTATGTAGGTGACACCATTTGCTAACAATTTTATGTGCAAGGATTTTAAGACTTACATGTTCATAGCTTGGAGTAGTGAAGAAGCTTGATTGCTTCCAACAACTTCAAATATCTAAAGATTCAAATCCCTCCTTAGCTCATCTAAAGACTCCATTGCCCAAGGGTTTCAAAGCTATAATTTTCTCTCTTTCCTCTTTCTCAAGAAATTTAAAATCGCTTTGGTTACTTGTTTCTTACTTTATTAGATACATTTCAGATTTCAAATCATCCTTATATAAGTAGTAAGTTGTTTCAAATATTAGATCTAGAGTCATTGTTTCAAATTTATTATCTTAATCTAGATCTAGTTCAAGAAAAGTCAAAGTTTGCAAAGAGTTTTACTTCCAAATTTAAAGGCTGAAATTTGATTTACTTTAAAAGTTCTCTCAAGTTTATATTTAGAAAATATAAGTGCTCTTACATTGTTGTTTATAACAGCCACAAAAGACCCTAAGGAAACTAGCTTTTTAGCTTGAGTTCCTTAGTTAAATTTTGCCGAAATTTGCAAAAAATAGCTTAGAATTTTTTTTTGGAGTTTGACTCATAACCCAAGACACTTCTAAAGTGTTTTTGGGCATCTTTTATCCTCATTTGTTCGCTATTTTTTGCAGGTTGACGAACAGATAGAAGAATATTATGTCCGTTTCGGGCGGATTAGGAGCATCCGGGACCCCCAGAAGCACCATTTATACTTCATAGTTCTTTGTAAAACTTTGTAAAAGATTGTGACCCCCCTAGAAGTAAGCATTGTACAAGTCATAAGTCATTCCAATAAGAATTGTACAAGGATCATAATAAAATCAGTGAGCCTATAAGTTACCGCTCTTCATTCCCCCTGGGGGGAGCGGTGTGTCCGGTGGTTGTGTCAATTTTTGCATAATTTGTTAGCTTAGATCAATTTTTCATTTATGCAAGTAGAATACTAATTGTTAGATTAGTTTCAATTCAGTACTTTTCTGTTGGCAAAATAAACCATCCCCTCAGCGACCTCGAAAGGGGCCTGGTCAGTGTGGATCTAGTAATTAGTCTCACACTTTTATTTTTTGTCTTAAAATAAACCAAATTCCCCTCAGTTCTCAGTGCGGTTCTTGACCCTTCCAGTTGCAAGCTCATCTCGATCTGCTGGGAGTAAGTTCATACACGTTGTGCTGGTCAGTGGTTGATAGTTTTAATTAGGAAAACCCCCAAAGTTGTTGATTTGATGTGCGGGAAAACACCTTGAAGTGACCTAAGAAGTAAGGCGGGCCCTCTCGGGACCTGGCTTCCCACCCATTTTGGACATCCAGTACTTTGAGTGAGTTTTACTGGTGAGACCATTTGGGTTTCGGTAAAGCTCTCCGCAAGTTTCCAAGCAAAGAGTTAACCTCCAAGGAGGCCCAAACCATTTTACTAATTGAACTTTAATTTACCCTTAATAAAACACACGAACTACATTGCCCACGATTCTCCTTAAGGCACTGGTCTCAACTTTCACAATCAGCAAATCCACAGGCTTCATCTTATAATTGGTTATATATTTAATGTAAATGCAACTTGCACCTAACAATTGTCTCTCAATATCCTTTTGATGCAAGTTAATGTTCATTTGATTATATATATATATCGTGGTGAATGTTGTTTCATGTTTTATTCAATTTATGGTTAATGGTTTGAAAATCAATAAACTCCTAGATTTGAATTTTCGTACTTAGCTTAAAAGCCTTAGTATATTTGTTAGGGACTACCCCCCTTGGCTTAGCTAGGAGTTGGCCTAGACGGAGGAGTTGAGAATTAGGTAATGATACCTTAACTCCCACTTTCCCCCAAGGACACACCGAGTGGATTGAATATTTCTTCCACGTCTCCCAGGTGTGTATAAGGCGGAAAAAACTCCAACTAAATCGGCTTCACTCATTACATACATGTCAAACATTGTGACATAGAAGGCCTTGGGAGTATTTTTAACTGTGTGTTCAACTCAAAGGATAAAATGATTTTGGAATGTTCTTAAATTGGCCAACTAAAAGTTGATGACAACAGTGTTGAAAAACAATTGACAGAGAGTTTGATTGAAGCAATGCTCAAGCCTCACAGATTGTGTGATGATTATGAAGTGAAAGATAACCATTCTAGTCCAAACTAAGAAATTGATAAATAATATTTTGGATGGGAATTAAAGTTAATATCAATCTTGAAAGGTCTATAAATTGTAAGTAGTATGCTATCTT
>JASDQU010102696.1:209379-221748 GCA_032191745.1 Picea mariana
TGAGAAGCTTCACAACACTTGCTATATAAGGAAGGAACATGGGCGATATAACACTTATTGTGAAATCATGAAATCATAGAGAGATAGAGCATACAAAGAAAAGAGAGAGTTATCAATAGATACAGAGCAAACTAGTTCAACATAAATCACCCTTAAACCACCATGGCACCACCCAAGTTTGATGCACTGAGCTAGGCTAGTAGGAAACCTCGAAGCCACCATAGAGCACCACAACAGACACAGGGAACTGAGCAGGAACCTACACAGGCTACGAAATTCGTCAACTTGGATGAAATTCCCTCACCCCATATGGAAGCAACAATCCCCACACCTGTGGTGGAGGAAGCCCAACCAACAGTAGCAGTTGGAATGGATGTAGACATGCAGGAAACTGGACAAGACCAGTAGGTTGAGGATGTAGGTAATCCTTTGCGACCTGCGCATGTTGAAGGATCCCAGAGGGTAGATGGGACAACCCCAAAACATACAAAATTTTCCATGCCAAAAAAATCACACAGAGGAGAGCCTGCACAACAACAGGAGGGGCTGGTAGAATATGTTACCGACCGCCCATAAGCATATTCCAATGACAAAACAATGGAGGCTGGAACCTCAAGCCAACCACCACAATGAAAGGGAAAACATCCCATGGCAAGATCATCGCGTAAACATGCTACAACAACCATAGTCCTACTGCGCATTCTGGAAGGGGTGCAGGCCATGCCTAATCTTATGGGATGCATGGAAGGACTGTGCTACTCGGACCATGACGTGGATGACATGGATAAGTTCTCAGCAGTTTCAAGGCAGGTCTACCTTGACAGTGTAGGAACAATGCCCTTCGAGGATCCAATTTTACAGCCAAAACAATGGGCATCCGGATTGGCCAACACCGAAATACTAAACCTGTTGGATATTCCACATTTTGGAAGGGGTCAGGATGCAAACAAATGCGTCAAGAAATTGATGGAAGTCACCCATGGAGGCTACCTATGGTTGGAATATCTTGTCTATATATATGTGGAGCTAATTTATTTTATCACGGGTCTGTCAACTTGGGTGGGGGAATCCAATGCAGTACCTTGACGACAAGACAAAGGAGAAGGCGTTGGCGAAGGAAATGAAAAATACATATGGCACAGAGCGAGGGTCACACAAAATCATTATCACGTGCATTAGTGATGCATCAACAAGGATGGCCACTAAACGCATGGCGTGCAAACTACATAGAAAGTGTTTCAAAGAGGAAGTCCCCGTCGGGGTCGTCCTGGCTGTAGCATAGTGCACGGAGGGCACTATGCTTAGTTGGGCCTCATACTTACTAAACCTGTTCCTTGATGGCTGCAGAGACACGCAAGATCTGGGAACAAAGTTTCACTACTCTTGGCTACTAATCATGATCGCCTTGATCGGATGGAGGGAGCCGCAGTACACATATTTTTGTGAGCGAACCAGTCATTGTCGTGTAGTGCGGTACACATCATTGGGGAGCACGTCGGAACCCAATATCAAAAGTACCAATGCAAGCACATTCACGCGGTACTATAACGAGCTCCATGAGAGAATTGCCAACAATTGGAGAATTACTCCATAAGTGGTTGCACAATACCGAGACATAATGAACTTCAAAGCAACTAGGCACATAGTATGGATCCAAGCGAGAAGGGATCGCGAGAAATAATGGATGCAACTTAGATATTGTGTCAAAGAAGAATATGTAGACATGGAAATCAGGGACTGGCAAGATGACTAGAGAATTCCAGTCCTCACTCAAGAGATGCCTACAAGTACAATGGCTGATGCAAAGCAAGTTAAGACACTTGTCGGGGATAAAGCTGCACCGAAGAAGCCAAATCCAAGTTAGAAGTTGGCACAAAAAAAGAAGTGGGGTGTGCCAAAGAAAGGTACCTAGACTGGACAAAAGGACACTACCGCAACACCAAAATAACCGGAGAAAGGGGTTGCGACAACACAATGAACCCTATCGACTACCACCCCATAGAAACAAGGCTAGACCAAAAGGTCAATTGTCCACACTAGGGGTGTGTGCAAAATGCCAAGGTGGACAAGCAATCGCCAGAATATACAATCACCGAGGACGATGCTGACCTCGTGGCTGAAAGAGTTTAGGACCGTGCAACTGAGGAGTTTGAAGATGCCCAACACTAGAGAAGCCGCATTCAGGACGAGCTGGCCAACATAAGGTAGGTCCTAGAGTAGATTTGAGGCATGTAGAGGACATACAAGGGAACATAGTCATTCCCAAAAAAATTAGAAACAGAAGCCAGGGCTAGGCTGAGTGAATAGGATACGATCCAAACAATAGCGTAGGAGAGCTTGACCTTCCATATTACACCTATCATGTTGTGCATGGATGAGATTGTAGCCTAGACACCTGTAAAATATCTGGTGCATATATAGTTGGTAATGGAGCAAATAAAAACCAAGGCACTATACAAATTACAAGTCAATGTCACACAGGAGGTGTAGTCGCACGCACGAACAGAAGAAATAGAGTTGCAACATACAAGGGATAACAAGAGGAGTTGGAATTGGTGCTCGAGTAGGTCAAGATTGAGACCAAAGACAAGAAAGATTGTGTGGATAGGATCGAGCAAGGAGTGGTTGTAGCCTATGACATAATCCCGAATAGTTCGCAAATAGTAGAGCCCACTACATCACAAAATATTGATCATATTATGAAAACAATTGATCAATACAAGCAGGAGATCAAAAACCTCTGGGAACAACTCATTCCTACAACTCCCTTGGAGGTGAAGTAAAAAAGGAGGCAAGAAGTTGCAAGACATATGGAAGAAATGGAACGACAAGTCAAAGTAGTTGTGGACTTCTTCGATAGGGCAGAGTAGCTATGGACCCATCTGGGACCTCAATCAGAGGCAGAAAATGATGAAGATCACCAAGCACATCAAATGGGTAAAAGACATGAAGAAGATGCAAGCAAAGAAAGTAGTTGTGCAGACAAAAAAGAAGGACCAACAAGCTCAAATGGAACATATCCAAGAGCTAGCCACAGAAGTCATTGCGCAGGCAAAGGAGGCAAAGAAGAACATGGCGCAAACAAAGACAGAGTGCACATAAATGATACAGGAGGTGATCACAATGCAAGTGTTAGATGTGCTCAAAGAAAAGGCCGCGTAGGTTCAATCACAAGAAAGGGAACTGGAAGACAAGTTCCACACTCTAGCAGGAGCAGTTAAAGAAGTGTGCACAATCTAGGTGGATCGGGATGAGCCACATGTCAGTGTTGGGGGATTGTTGGTCGAAAGCCCACTTTTGGGAAAAAGACCAATTTTGGAGAGAAAAGCATGAAGTAGAAAGAAAACACAGCTGGAAGGAAAAGCAACATATGATAAGGAAGCATGCGAGGAACACATGCAAGGGAGGCCTAAGTACATTAGGGTTATGGTTTTTTCATGATATTGTAATGGATGTTAAGCCAAGAGTATGTATAAGTAACACCTACAAGGTCTAGGGAAGGAGAGCGACCAAGAGAGAAAGAGAAGAATGAGAAAGATTAGAACTGCAACATTTTTGTAAGCTGGTGAGCTAGAGAAGAGTCGAGCAACTTGACCCCAAGGGTTAGATCGCAGGCTGAGGATACTGGTGCGATCTAGTTAGCCTCATAAGGATTGAGAATCCTGTTGAGACTGTAATATATAACATTGTAAACACGTGCAACGCAAGACATTGTTGAGAAATAATAAAAGATCTTGAGAGCCAAATATTTGTGGATGTAGCCCAAGAGGGAGTGAACCATGGTAAAAATGTTTTATGTGATTGAATGTTATGCATCTCCATTGTTGTTAATGATTAAATTCTAGATAAATGAATGAAGGAACTAGTTATATCTGATATTCCACATGCATGAGTAAGAGTGCTTGATTAATTAACATGTTAGAATAAATTAATGAAGATCACAAGGTACAACCGTAGATCCCCACTTATTCCCAGGCTGCAAGCATCTAAGCATGGTGTCCACCCATAGAACTATCTCGAGTGAGACTGCGCAGTGCACCCTGTGCACTGCGCTTCCTTCTGGTATACCAGGAGGGCCGATAGTTTTAGAGGGATTTTGTTGGGAGCTTGTTAAATCTGAACCCAGGTCAACTTATGACAATAGGGTGAGATCAGAGTAGATAAATTAGTTCAAAAACCAACCTGCATGCGTCCCAATAAGATTTCTAGCATTTAATACAACCCTATACTGTACAACAACTGAAGGTGGGAAGTACAACATTTGTTTTTGTCTATACAACTAAGTTGAAGCACATAAATAGAGGTATCCTTTCTGTTAATGTTTCAAATTATTTCCAAGGTGTTATGCTGGGTGGAATCTATATAGTTGAGGACTGTACCATATATTCAAATATGGGCATAAATTTTGAGGGTCGTACTGTTGTATTTCTGTTGTACAGAACCATACAATTGCATATAAATCGAGACAACTAGTTAGGGCACAAAAATCGAGGTGTTTTGTGTAGATTTAGAGAGATAAGTTGTTGTTTATTAAGTTTTGATTATGTTATTTTTGTAAACTTAGAAGTTTTCCTATGAGCTCAAAAAGAAGAAAATCTCATTGACTGGTTTTCCCCTTGTGGGTTTTTACAGGGGCAATGCCCAGAAATTCCTTGTGTCAAATGTGATGATTTTGTCTATTGTTCATTGTTATTTCCACTGCTATATTTTTAGATTTCTTAGTCGCTTGTATTTCTTCTCATAGTTTTAGTAAATTGCATGTGGTTCCATTTCTTTATAGGTGAATAACTATAGGAGGTTGAAATATATTATTGACTAAGTGTTTGAGATCATATTTTCAACATGGTATCAGAGCAAGAGCTCTGAGGTTCAACAAACAAAATATTTGACACTTGATTTGCAGTGAGTGTAGAGGGATTTTGCTTGGAATAAGGAAGGGGAAGAGTTGAGTTTCAGTTAAGAAGGTCATGGATATTGGCTTGAGGCTTGAATATAGGTTGGATGGGGTAGTGAAATTTAGTCGTTGGAAGGAGAGGATAGTTTTGTTTCTAGAGGAAGCTGAGTTATGGGACATTATGAACAACACACAATCAAAAAGAGTTGTCATTGTTCCTACATATGCAACTCTTTTGGAAGAATTCCAAAAGAAGAATGTGAATGCCAAGAGGATTATTCTTTATGCAATTAAGGACCATGTTATTCCCTATGTTTCTAGAAAATCAAATTCCTACAAGATGTGGGCATATTTGACCAAGCTATACGGAATTTCCAATGAGAATAGAAAAATGGTATTGAGAGAGAAGCTGAGAAACATAAATATGACCGAGACTGAAAAGGTGTCCTCATACCTTACCAGAATCACTCAAGTTTGTGATGAAATTGGCATAGTTGGAGAGGTTATAACATATGGAGAATTGGTTAGGACCACTCTGAATGTTTTTTCAGAGAAGTGGAACAACTTTGTTAAAGGTGTTGTCTCCAAGGAGAATCATCCCAATTGAGAGAGATTGTGGGATGAATTCATACTAGAAGATAATCATGAGGAGGATATTTGTATTAGACAAGCAAAGGGTGAGAAGAATGAGGATAATGTTTCCCTCATAGTAGAAAATAAGAAAGACACAAAATATATAGGAGGGGATAATTCCTCTCATGGCAGGAAGAGGGACATGAGTAAGGTGAGATAATATGCATGTCATGAGTTGAGACATTATGCAAGCCAATGTCTGAACAAGAAGAAGAAGAGGTGAGAGCCAGAGGTATTAGCATCAACTAAGTTTGTTGAGTTCACATAAAAGTTTGAGAATAAGTTTTCCTTGATGGTGTGTCTTGCAAGGATTGGGTGCCTAGGGTGTACATGCACTCTTGCATGGTTCTTGGACAGTGGGGCCTCTTGGCACATGACAAGGATGAGGTTTGTATTACTCAATTTTTCATAGATCGGCTTAGGAAGCTATGTGGGGTGTGGGGTTAGCACTTGACATGTCCTCGTTGTGGAGGGAGTTGAAAGTGTTAGATTCCAATAGGAGTCGGGAGGATATGTGGAGTTGGACGAGGTATTATATGTTTCCGAACTACCGACGAACTTGCTCTATGTGTCGTATTTTGAGATAGATGGATGTGGGATTGTGTTCTCTCAAGGACAGGTGTACCTATATATAGAGAGAATCTCTTCTGAATCAAGTGTGTTTCTTGGTGTCCGATTAGAGATATTGTACAAAGTGCTTGGTCAACCTGTAGTTGGATCCAGTGGGTGGTTGATTCTGACTCTAACAATTGTGAGAATTCAGAGACAGCACCTTGGATGCGTAGATCTCTTGATTAGAGTTTAGTGCATGTAGTTGGATATTCTTCTAGTTCATAGGGAGAAGAGGGTTCCCATTCAGTGGTAGCGACTACAACAACAGAGGACATGATGGGGTTGGAGATAGATCTAGGTGGAGGCTCCAGAAGTACCTCCCTTGCTAAGAGGGAATGTTAGATTTTGGTATCTCAGAGATACTTTTGCATTGCCAATGCTCAACATGTAAAACAGACCAAGCATATTTATCTCTTAGGTGACTTTATAAAGTGATTTTATAAAATCAAGTTGAGCCTTTTATTATTTAATGGGTAAAAATGACTTTATGACATTTGGGTCACTTAAGTCATTTGAATAAACTCAACGGATGATTAAGTTGGGACCGTTGATCTCAAGAGGGAAATATCTAATCTTGATCATTCATTTCTTTGGAAGACCAAAGGTTAGGGAAGTCACACATTAAAGATGCATAAAAGGAGCTTGAGAGAGAAGTGGGAGGCACATTTTTTAGGAGAGCTTGGAGGGAAGTTGAAGATGCACACTTTCCAAGAGAGGTTGAGATTAGGAAAAGAGAGCAGAAACAAGAGGGGATTGGCATGCATCCCAAGAATATTTTCATCATTTAATACAGCCATGTACCATACAACAAATGAAGGTGAGGCGTAAAACATTTATTGTTGTCCGTACAACTAAGTTAAAGCACATAAATTGAGGAAACCTTTCTGTTAATGTTTGGCATGATTTTCAAGGTATTTTGTTGGGTGGAATCCATACAGCTAAGGACTGTACCATATAGTAAAACATGGGCACAAAATTAGAGGGTCCTATTGTTGTATTTTTTTCTATATAGGATCATATAGTTGCACATAAATCGAGACAAATAGTTTGGGAATGAAAATCAAGGTGTTTTATGCAGATTTAGAGAGACAAGTTATTGTGTATTTAATGTTGATTATGCTTCTATTGTAAACTCATATTTTTCCGATGAGCTCAATAAGAAGAAAATCTCCTTGACTAGTTTTCCCCTTGTGGGTTTTTCCAGGAGCATTTCCCAAAAATTCCTTGTATCAAATGTGGTGATTTTGTCTACTGTTCATTGTTATTTCCATTTCTGTATTTTTAGATTGCTTAGTCATTTGTATTTCTGCTCATAGTTCAAGTAAATTGCATGTGGTTCCATTTTTTTATTGGTGAATAACTATATGAGGTTTCTATTATTGACTAAGTGTTTGAGATCATATTTTCAAAAGGTGGTACAATACAACTTACCATGGCGATAATCGTATGATTCCATTTGAGGCAATCTAAGCTCAAAATCCCCCCTCTGTATTATCTTATTTGCTTTATGTCTCCAAGGTATAGGAGCCCGACAAAACCCTTACATTCCTAGATGACATTCTACGTACCCTCAAAGAGAATTTGGTCCTGACTCAAAATCACATGAAGCAACAAGATTATTAGTGTCATTCTGGATGCCACTTTTTTGAAGGGGATCATGTGTTTCTTCGTCTACAACCTTATAGGAAAAATTCCCTCAAAGAATATCATTGCCCAAAAATTACTCCAAAATTTTATGGCCCTTATACAATCATCAAGAGAGTTGGGCCTCTGGCTTACACGTTATCTCTTCCCAGTCACTCTAAGATCCATCCAATTTTTCATGTATCTTTCTTAAAGAAAATGATTGGAACCAAGTGTTATATTCAAACTAGTCTTCCAGAATCTGATGAAGAAGGATCCATTTGGTTGCAACCATAAGCAGTCATGGCCACATGTGAGCATCATTTTTCATCAGCACACAATTCAAGAAGTTTTAGTACAATGGAAGGATACACAACCCAAGGATGTCGCATGGGATTCGACCACCATTCTCTGGAAATTCCCACATCTCAAGCCTTGAGGACAAGGTTGTTATTTAAGGGGAAGGGTATGTTAGGGTCCTAACCTCCCTAACCCCTCAATTAGATAGAATAATATGTTTTTCTATGCAACAAAGGCGATCATTAGTAAATAAGAACTATGTAATAATGTGAACACATCTAATGTAAGAAGACTTAGTAGAATGTTTCGCCTCTAAAAGGTTCTTCCTCTAGAATGTTATCTAGAAGATAGAAATAGTATAAATAGGGGTAGAAATCATGGAAAAGGTTGTCTTGTGAATTAATTTGTACTTGAACTCTACTCTATTGGAGGTTGATCCCTCAAAGAGGCAAGTGAAATTTTCTCTCAAGATAATAAAGGTATCATCGTTTGGATAAATTATGTCATTGTGATTACTATTTCACTCTGCTAACAATTGTGATAACAAATTTATTTTTTCTCTGCATATTTCCTTCTGGTACCTTACAATAAATCTCTAAGAGTCAAACCAATATGAGTGCTACTTCTCCTCCTTATTATGAATACTACTATGAAGTGAGGGTCAAATGCCTAGCACATCAACCCATGGATATAAAGATGTTATTCCATCCTGAGGATCACCTTGTGGCTAACGATTTCCATCCCTCCAGTGTTTCAATTGATGAGCCTCCAAGGGAAAAAGAGGGGGATGTGGTAGATGAAAGTGTTGTTTTGAATGACGATCAACCTTTTGACCTAACTCATATCTAGTTCAATATGGTTTCTTAAAACATTATGGCTAAGGTACGAAGGATGTATGATCTATGGCTAAGGCCTACAACCTAAAATTTTAAAAGGGAGGATAAAGCTAAAATGAATGGAATGAAAGGAGAGATGTAGAAAGAGTGTTTAAATCCCCAAAGAAGAAAGTGACATTTAAGGTTGCTAATTTCAATAATTTCACAGCCCCAATCAGTAGGGAGCCTCAAGAGGACCCACATTCCAATGGGACACGAGTTGTTGTAAACAATGGGAATCTCTCTATAACCCCTCATTCAAAATGTCACCCTAGCCACACCCAATGCCAACACCAAACCCTTAGATGAAACCATTGTGGGACCCCCTACTTTTGCTATCATATATAAATTGAGTAAAATCAAAATCCCCATGCGTATGTCTGAAGTTGTCAAATATCATGTCCACAATAAGGTATCAAATTTCCTAGGGTTTAGAGAACATTGATAGGTCCAAATTTCTCAATCCCAAACTTCTCAGCGCAAAAATCCAAGCCCACATACAAATATTATGGTTGTCTAAGATGGAATCCCACTTCAAGCTAACCTAATTAACCTTCAATATGATGCTCGAAAGATCATGCTGGAAAATCTATCAAATGGGAGAGATAAGCTTTACCCCACTCTTGAGCTCCAAAATCTCCACCTACATAACTACCTATATGAATTTGGAGCCTCACATTCATTGATATTCCTAGCTATAATGGGGAAGTTAGGATTGGATATTACAAAACCCTACAAATAACTCTATTTGTTTTATTCCAAGAGGGCCTAATGGTTAGGGATGATCATAGACTTAGTGGTAAGGATGGTCCAAATTCCAAGAAAATTAGTCATGATGGATGTGGTAATTGTTGATGTCCCACCCAGTTACGACATGTTTCTATTAGGGCATCAAAGGACTTATATGGGAGGTAGCATTCAATTCAACCTATATTTTTCTACCATACCTATATTTGGAGGTGAAACTAGGTGCCTCTATAGAGAGCCTAAAATATCCTGGACTCCTTTACATCCAACTTCCCTACTTACACCTTCAACAACATTGGGAATAACAATGAGTCAACCCTTATGGAAGGATGTGAGAAACTAATATTAGAAGAAGAAAATCTTGACTCATCTGACCTTTGGACCTTAATATTTTATGGAGGATGCAATACAAGTGGAAATGGGACAGGGGTCCTCTCTTGGTTTCCCCCAAGGGAAAACAATTCCCTTGTGGTTTCAAGATGGAATTTAGGTGCACCAACAATGTGGAAGAAGTTGAGACTCTAATTTTGGGATTGAACACAAGAATGAAAATGTTAGCCTATGGCTTACCTTTACCAATTGCTGAGTCTAAATTGTCACCTATATTTGTATTATTCATTTAGGATATTAGTAATATATCATCAAGTGATGACTAATGAGTTAGTTAAGATTGCCTAGCCTAGTCATCATGCATGATTTTAGGATCTAGAGCAAATCTCTCTATGAGGTGGCATCACCCATTGTACTATAAATATGTAACATTGGAGTGAATACATTTAGGTGTTGGCTAGTGAGCCTTTTCCTCCATGTTGTTGTTCTTGTTTATGTTTTATCAGAAAATGGGTATCAAACTCCTCAAGCTAATTGGAGATTATAACCTAGTAATGAACTAGGTAAGGGAGGCATGTTGGACCAAACACCAAAGTTTGAAATAGTACAATCATGAAGTCTAGGATATATTTGACAATTTCTTTGATGCTGTGAATATTATAGCCACCCCTAGAGAAGATAACCGCAAAGAAAATAATTCTAAATCAATGGTTGAGTTTAGTGCTCCTAATATAGATCACTTGTCTTATTCCATCAAGATTATGCACCGACCTACTAACGTTGATAAAATTAGGAGATGACAAGTGTTTTAAGATGATACTCAAATCAAAATATTCTTGGACATGGTGGATGAGTACACAAACATAAATATTGATTCAGAATGGGAAAGAAGGTGAATTGGACACAGACCAATGACCTAACCATGCTACTCCTCACATGAATGGAGGGAAAAGGGCTATTTGGTTGAAAACAAACTTGATACCTAGGAGAGATTGTTTGATTCAAATGATTTTCCTTTGAAACCCTCTATAAGACCAAAATTATCCAAAGTGGAGAATTGCAATTTAGGTACCACAAAGAACCCTCAAGTTGACAAATTTTCAAAAACATTATCTCCTGCTAAAAAGAAGAGTACATCAAGTTGTTTCAATAATTTAACGATGTCTTTGCATGTAGGTACAAAGACCTAAAGACCTATGATCCATCCATCTTTCAACACTAGATCCATTTCGAGGAGGGTGTCAATCCATTCAAGTAGAAGTAAACACTATCGAATCCCTTGTCATTCCCTCTCATCTAAAAGAAAATCATGAAATTGCATGATGCAAAAATCATCATCCTTATAAGGTATTTTGCATGGGTGGCCTATCAGGTACTTGTTAGGAAGAAGAATGGGGAGATAAGGTGTTGTGTGGATTTAAAAAACTTAAAGAGAGAATCCCTCAAAGATAAATACCACTTTCCCAAGATGGATCAAATGCTACAAAAGGTGGCAGGGTTTGAGAGGATCTCCATGTAGGATGGACCCAGATGATGTGTTAAAGATAATATTTACAACTCTATGGGGCATCTTTTCCTCTATAATAAGTCCTTTTGGGTTGATGAATATTGTAAACAAAGTTACAAACTTAACGAGAACTGTGACCTCAAAAGGAGAACTCTAACCCTAAAAAATAACATTTTTATGTCAAAAACACTAGAACCAACCTCTGAATCAAAAAGTGATGTTTCCATTAGCACTTGTTTCTTTTCCAGGATCAAAATTACAATTTTGCGATCGTGACCCATAATGTGGGTGAAAAAAACCTTAAAACCAACCTCCAAATCAAAAATTTGTGCTAGCAATAACACCCTTCTTTTTTTCCAGGGGGGTTAAAATTACAACTTATTTGAAACCACGCTCTTAACAACCAGTACTATTTCGGCCAAAATCATAAAAGCATTTCCCAAATCAAAAAGTGGTGCTACGAGTAATGCACTTTTGGCTTTTAGGAGTTGAAAATATAGCTTGTTTGAAACCATAATCTTAACAACAAGTACCATTATAACCAAAATCGCAAAATCAACTCCTGAATCGAAACAGAGGTGTTAGTAGTAGCACCTTTTTTTCAAACCTAAAATTGCAACTTTTTTGAAGCCATCACTTAAGAAACCAATATTATTGCAAATGAAA
Source organism: Picea mariana (assembly GCA_032191745.1). Classification (NCBI taxonomy): domain Eukaryota; kingdom Viridiplantae; phylum Streptophyta; class Pinopsida; order Pinales; family Pinaceae; genus Picea; species Picea mariana. The sequence goes on from JASDQU010102696.1 coordinate 221,567, forward strand.
TTTCCCTACATACCATTGCTTCATCCTTACCCTTCCCTTTATTTTTTTTAAATCATTAAAAAAATATAAAAATCCTTTTTTTTTTCAAAACACTAAATTTACAAAATAAAAATAAAAAATCAATATAAAAACAAATTTAAAAATAAAAAACATATATTTTTTAAATGGATAAAAATAAATAA
>JASDQU010102696.1:323698-348410 GCA_032191745.1 Picea mariana
AACGTTTCCAAATTAAGACAGACCATCAAAGCCTCAAGTATTTTCTAGAACAACGCATTTCCTCCCCAGAACAACAAAAATGGGTGACTAAACTCTTTGGATATGATTATGAGATCATTTATAAGAAAGACAAAGACAATGTGGTTGCGGATGCACTTTCCCAAAAATATGAAGACGAAGGATCCCTTTTTTCTCTTTCATTCATTGTACCAGATTGGCTCCAAGCCGTTTGCTAGGAATGGCTATAAGATCCCAAAAGTTCGTAGTTGATCCACCAATTGCATTCCAAGGCTCCAGCTTCCCCAGGGTACTTTTGGCTCCATGAGGAAATTTGATACAAAGGCCGTTTGTATTTAAGTAAACAATCAAAGCTTAAATCCACGGTACTTTTTGAGCTTCATGTTACACCCACAACAGGGCACTCCGGGTTCACCAAAACCTTTGACAGGGTCAAACGTTCATTTTTTTGGGATGGTATGAAACAGGGCATTCGTAATTTTGTAGCTGAATGTGATGTGTGTCAACGCAACAAGGGAGAAACAGTGAAATCATTGGGCACTACAACCACTCCCGATTCCACCTGCTATTTGGAAGGATATCTCTATGGATTTTATTACCGGCTTACCCAAATCGGGAAATAAATCCATCATCATGGTGGTTGTTGATCACCTTTCCAAGTATGCTCATTTCTACGCCCTTCAACACCCGTTTACAACATCCATAGTGGCTCAAATCTTCATGGATCAAGTCTTCAAGTTGCATGGCATGCCACACTCTATTGTTTTTGATCGCGAGCCAACTTTCACAAGCAATTTTTGGCAAAAACTGTTCAAGATACAAGGCACCGAATTGCATCTCAACACAGCTTATCATCCCTAGACTGATGGCCAAACGGAAGTTGTCAACAAGTGTTTGTAAACATATTTGAGGTATTTTTTCTCATAAAAGAAAAATTAGTGGGCTCAATGGTTACCCCTAGCTGCATGGTGGTACAACACTTCATACCATACAGCTACACGCATGACTCCTTTTGAAGCGGTATATGGACAGAAGCCACCTTTAGTTCTCTCATACTTACCGGGTGCCTCGAAGGTCCAGGCGGTTGACCTCACACTTACAACTCGAGAGGCTATTCTTCATACCCTCAAAGAGAATTTGGTCATGGCACAAAATTGCATGAAACGATAAGCAGATCAAGGTCGCTCTGAACGTCAATTTGCAGAAGGGGATCAGGGGTTTCTTCGACTGCAACCTTACAAGCAAACTTCCCTCAAGGCCGAGCATTGTCAGAAGCTAGCGCCCAAATTTTATGGTCCTTGTACCGTATTCAAGCGTGTGGGACAAGTCGCTTATCAGTTAGCTCTGCCCAACAATTCAAAGCTACATCCTGTTTTTCATGTTTCATGCTTAAAGAAGGTGATTGGAGCTAAGTGCCAAATTCAAACCAACCTTCCAGAGTTAGCTGAAGAAGGATCCATTTGGCTACAGCTAGAAGTAGTTTTGGACCAGCGTGAGCGCCGCCTACGTCAGAGAACCATTAAGGAAGTGCTAGTATAGTGGACAGATACAACTCCAATAGACCTCACTTGGGAACCAACTACCATTCTGCAACAATTTCCTCATCTCAAGCCTTGGGGACAATGTTGTTTTTAAGGGGGCGGACATGTTAGGGTCCTAACCCGAACATAGGTAGAACAATATATTCGGATGTAATAAATGTCAATATTAATAAGGCATTTTAATAAAAATAGAATAAGGCGGATGTAAGAAGACCTAATAGAAGCTTCCGCTTCTAGAAGGATCTTCCTCTAGATGCTTCTTTTTAGTATAAATAGGAGTCGAGGGTATGAGAACCCTAGCTTGGATATTATTGTAATAGAGCTCTACTCAACTGGAGATTGCCCCCTCGAAGAAGCCCGTGAACATTGCTTTCAAATTCAAAGTGCTATTTCTGTTGTTATTCTTATATCATTTCAGTGTTATTGTGGTGAATGTTCTGGTTATATTGCTGTTACTCTGCCATTACTAGCATTTTATTTCAGTTCTGCATACATTTTATATCTGGTATATTACATAATTTTGTGCAACTCAGTTGAGGCACCTTCTACTTAGCATCTATTTTAAGGTAGATGGTGGTGATCATGTTTTACTAGACATTGGTGGTACAAACAATATTTTCCTGGCAGAAAATTGTGCCAGCAGAAGCCGTGCCATGAGAAAAATGTGGAACAGAAGCGAGACGTTTGAAAGGTACATTTCTTGGCCTACCAAAACAAAACAACAATTTTGTAAAGTGGAGATATAAATAGACCAACCAATATTTTTCCTTTGTGGTGAATGAAAGTTTGTTGTATCTGCATAATCATACTAATTTTTTATTCCTTTATGGTGCTATCAAAATCCATGTTATGGATTAATCTAGTGAGATGTCTTTTTTGATATGTTGATCGTCAATACTGTAAACATGGTGGTTGGAACTTGGAAGGGGTCAATGATTGGATTTTTTGCTATGGACAACGAACTTGTTTTAGATGGGGGGTGTGAAATCAATGACATCCTATCAAAATTGTACAGGGTACATGGGCCCAGATTACTAATTTACGCTTTTGTGAAATTATGAATATGGTCCTTTTGCACTATTCATGGACCTGCCACAGCGGATCCTCTTTAAATCACATCTTCGATATTTCATGCTTAAATATATGGTATCTCTAGCTTTTATTTTTATTTTGATGCCATTTCATGATGCTAATTAGAGGTGGCAGTGAGAACATGACAATGCCACCTCTGTAATACCCCCTATGAGCATGAACATAAAAAGTAAGTATGTGGTAAGTGGGTAAGTGGTTTACATTTTTTACTTTGGAATCTATAAAGTAATAATAATAATAGAAAAAGGTGCACTTGGGGTTCTATCACTCTAAGAGCACCATGGGGGCAATGAAACAACAAGAGGGGATATGGGGGGTGCTCGATAAAATAGTATTTTATTAAAGTGTCTAGCTCTCAAGCCTTCATATTCCTTGATATTATTTTCCTTATGTTTATTTTTAAAGCTTTATGAAGGGGGCATGTGGTCTCCATGCAAGTCATATTCATGCAAGCCTTGGAAAGGGATTCATTCCACCTTTGGGAAAAATAATTCATTTGTTCTCTCTTTCGGGGGGAAAAACACAGAAGAGGTTGCCATAAGGGTATGCTCAGAGACCACGTGCATATGTTGAGAGAGGTGTTGGTAGGTCCGGATGTTGGTATGCTAAACTGTGGAGGAGAATGCTACCATGTTGGTACATTGTAAGACCTGTTTACCCCTCTCTCACCTAGGGGTAACTAGAGGAGATCATGTCTCATGGCCCGTGTAATGTCCCCACTTTGGGACATCATTATATTATAGAGTGTTATGATGACCAGGGTAGCCAGATGGAGGTTATAGTGAGTACGGGAGAAATTGAGAGGTTCTTTGGGGTTTGACTTGTATCTCTCATCTTACTTCATCATTATGATCCATTCCGCACAACTTGGCTTTGGTTCCGTTGCATTTCGATGATTTCTGTGATTTTGAGTTATTTTGGGCTATATGTTAATTAAATTCACCGAGGTCATATTGGACATAATACTTGGAGGAACCTCTTAGTGTAATAGCTCGTTGGAATTGAGAGGAATAACACTACAGGATAGGATGATGAGAAGTGACTCTCAGTGGCCAGGGAAGCCACAAAGTGGGATAAACTACTTTTTAGAGGTAAAATGGTTAATAAATTAATTAAAATGATTTAATTAATTAATTAATAATTAAATAAAGTAAAAGTCACTTTGGAGAGACAAGGTGAGCAGGGAGGATAAAATAGAGATATGGGCCTCTACTTTCTCATTATGTTGTTTATCATTTGATATCTGACTTTTTGCTAGTGAGCCCATGCACTTGGGGGTTTTGAGGGTTTAGACTTAACAAACCCTAGAGATCAACTCGATGGTGAAAGATTCCACCTATCTTTATCCAAGCTTGGTCACGGAGGTGAAATATTCCTCCCTCACTATTCTACATCAGATCTACTCAGTTACAGGGGTTTTTTGCATTAGTCACAGGTTTAGAGAGAGCTAGGGCGCAACATTTGGGGATTTCCAGTAGGGAGGGCACACCACCTTGAGGAGAATAGCTCAATCTAGGCAGAGGAGAAGGATTTCGAGGAAAAGGACTTCTGTGTATTCCTTGTAAGGCCTAGGGCATCTTTCCTAGCCTTTTCCGGAGGAGATTTCTCTGTCAGATTATTTCTTGGAGTTTGGCACAAGTGGAGAGCAGGAGGGTGCACTGCAGATTGAGGATTCAGTCATTTAGTAGGTTAGATATTCATCATTCAACCTGAGACTTTATCAGGGTTTCTAGTGGCCTGATCTATATTTTGGCATCTTTCTTAGAGGGTTTGGAGGCCATCTCATAGAGGTCGAATTCTTGGTCTTCTACAGCCAGGAGGGCGCACTGCAGATAGATGATTCAATCATCTGGGGGGTCAGTTCTCCATCATTTAGCCTGAGACTTTTCCAAGGGGTTTCACTTGGCTCGATCTACAATTTGGCATCTTTATCAGAGGGTTTGGTGGCCATTTTCAATGTGGTCGAATTCTTGGTTTGCTTGAACCAATGAGGGGCGCATTGTGCTAGGAAGATCATGACATTTCATCCAGGTTATGAGTTGGTTCATCTGGGTTTTTGGTCTACAGTTTGGAGAGGCTTTTGGAAGCTTGGATCTTCTTTTATCTTGTATCTTGGAAGCTTTATCAGCCCAACACTCTATTCACTTATATGTATTCCATATCTGCACCATTTTGTATGAGGTCAGAGATCTATTATTAATAAATTAGATATGAGGTATTTATGGCTATTTCTTGTATTGTTGATCTTACATCTTGTTGAGTATACTCCATTGCTATATCTTCTTTGATTGGTTGTTGCAAGCAGTGATTAAATCATCATTATAAACCCTAGCACAACTCATGAGACATAAATATGAAAAGTGTTTTACGAAATGCCACAATCAGAAAACACATAAAAATCAATGAAAAATACAATGTTCTTGGCATATTGGCTTGGGAACATTACAGTGGTATCAGAACGTTGATCCTCCTATCCAGTGGGGATTAGCGCATGCAGAAATATAGTAGAGATGGATATGTTGGACTTTGTTAGAGAGATTCTATTTTGTGAAAGGGAATATTACGCCCTTAGTGAGGGATTTAGGGCTCAATTAACATTCTAATAGTTTGTATCCATAAAAAATCATACGTGGAGCAAAGATGAGGTTACAAATTGGGTCAACATAGTAGAGGAAAACAAAGCTAGAGCAACTAGTGTTAAAGTTTTTGCTATTAATAGGTTACTTTCAATTTACTAGATAACAATAGCATAGACAAAATCACTAAGAGAAACACAATCACAAGAGTACACAAGCATTTATTCTGGGAAACCCTCAAGGGGAAGAAAACCCAACAAAACTTTCTTAATATAGATAGCCAATACAATGCCAAGATAATGAACCAAACAACACAAAAATTCCTCTCCCAAGGATGCGCCTCTCTTTCTCTTCCTTCTTTCGGCAACTGGAAACTGTAGCTTCCTTCAATACTTGCGCAGTAGATGAGTGAGCTGAGTGTGTGTCCAAATGAGGCGCTAGCCTCTCTTATTTATACAAACTGGCAGGTGCTGAACATGTGTCTTTTCACTGGCAGGGCCAACTTCTCATTCTGGGTGGTTATAACCACTTTAATATATTATGGGGCCGTCTTTTCATTTAGCCTATTACAATTAGGGTTTGACCAATCTGCAAAAGGGGATTTGGTCAATTACAATGCCCGACATGATCAATCCACAAAAGGGGATTGATCTAATCAATAATAAATATATTTTATCTTTATCCACAAAAGGGGATAAGAATATTCTTTGCAGTTACACAATATTTTAACACTTCCTCTTAACAAGAAGGATATTCTTTATCTTTTGACAGGTCACTGGAGGTCAACATCAAATAGGTAGCAGTATCCACTGGATAACATCATCAACTGGGAAACATCATCAACTGGGTAACTGGAGGCATCCACTTGGTCATCTGGCATCATGATCACTGACTGGCATATCTATAAAGCATCAAAAGTTTTGTTCTCTTTATCTTCATGCAGAAGATACTCTTTCTTTCTTTCATCTTCACGCAGAAGATACTTCTTTCTTATCTTCACACAGAAGATATCTTATCTTCACATAGAAGATGTCTTATCTTCACACAAAAGATATTCTATGAGTTTTGCCTTTCCTTTTATGTTCTCCCTTCTCTTGTAGTCATATATCTTACCCATCCATTGGGGAGGAATACTACCATAGCTTCACTCATAGTCATCCCACATGAATTAGAGAAGCTAAGATGCTAGCCTGGGCGAGACTAGACTCCCTTTCCATGATCCACGCAGGATCACGACACAAACCTCAAAAGCCAACTAACCATTCCACATGGTCAAGGTTTGTGTTCTAGGCTACTCAATCCTTGGCCAGAGGAGAGTATCTGTCCGCTACCCCTTGGAGAAACATCCACATTCCTCTCTACGAGGGTGGTCACACCCCTCTCTACGAGGGTATTCTAGCATGTCCCTAGAGTATACAAAACTCAAACTTGGACAGAGGCCAACCTTGGCAAATTTCTCATTCCCCTTCTCTACGAAGGTCTCTTCTCTTTCTCCTTCTCTACGAAGGTCTACCTGTGGGATTGCTCATTCCTTCTCTACTAAGGTCTTTTCTCTTTCTCCTTCTCTACGAAGGTTTAGCTATGGGATCTGAAAAAATCTCTTGTGGTCCAAAACATTTCCATGGTATAATACCATGCTACCCATCTGCTGGGCACCATCCATGTACTGGATAGCTTTCATCTTGATCAAAATATCTAGACACCATCCATCTGCTTTTCTAACTGCATCAAATCACGATCCTTCATTTCGAACTCGGAGACATGGCTCCCTCTTGCACCAAGCTAATAGCTTCTAATCATTACCCTTCAAGTTTTCTTTTGTAATATCCTGGGTGCCTTCTTGAGTTTGAATATTTCTTTCTTTCTTTCTTCATACTGGATCAACTTGCTCCCTCTGCATCTATAAGAACAGTACTGGAGCAACCTATAGTTACTTGCATCTCATCCACTATATCTGAGTATCCATCTTTTTCTTCATCTTGAATATTTCCGTTCTGCATCTTTAGGAGCCTCCTGCTCCTATATAAATACTGGATATTGTCTGGTCTTTACTGACTGTCACTATATCATATGTCCTTCTCATGTCGTCTGCAAGTCATGGCATAAGTTCTTTCTTCCAAGACTTGTAAACTTACTTACAATATGCTTTTTTTGTCACTCTCATGAGTGATCATAGCTAAAATAAATATTTTATCTCTTTCTTCATCCTCTTCTTTGATACTTCCTTCATAAGTTTGCATAGACACTGAAATAAAACAAGTTTAATTCACATCCTCACAAAAATTTAACTTGTAATGATAAAGTATTAAAGTAAACAAGATACTAAAAATAAATATGAATACTTATCTTTTGTTTTTGTGTGGGGAGGCTCTATGGACTCCACCATTTCCTTTCTTTCTTCAGATCAACTATCTTCAACTTAAAGTACATAATTCTTAATTTCTGCTAGAGCTTTCTTTGAGGGAGGAGATTCCTCTTCTTCTACCCCATGTGCTTGATACTTTCTTTTTCCTTTTCCTTGAGGACATTGATAGGAAAAGTGTCCCAACTTTTGACAGTTATAGCATCTGATCTTTGAAACATCTTTCTTCTTGTCTGTAAGTCTTATAGAGTTAGCTTCTTTATTGTTCTTCCTGAAGGAACTTCTTTTGTTCTTTTGAGCTATAAGAGCTTCCTCTTCATCGACAATTAATCTCTTCTGTTGGTCTGCAAGTCTAGATTCTTCGTGTGTGCAATCTGCCCATAACTTATCAAACTTGGGTAACTTGCTTCTTGCACACACTCCTTGTACAAAAGGACTCCAAAATGTTGGAAACCCATTTAGGGTTGTGGTTACAAGTTCTTTGTCACTAATGACATCTCCAATAGCTGCAAGCTGATCTCTGATCTAAGAAACTCTCATAAGATAGATGTCGCAGATTCTGCGTTGTCCATCTTCATATTACGAAGCTGATTTCTTAAAGTAAGATTTCGGCTAATGTCTTTGATTTCATATAATCTGCTGAGTGCTTCATACATTTGCCTTGCTGTCTGTAGTTCAAATATATGAGGGATCAAGTGATCTTTTACTGAATCTGACACGATTCTCTTTGCTTTCTTTTCATTCTTCTTATGTTTGGTCTTTTGATCTTCTTCCTCTGGTTCTAGTACACCCACTGTAACATGTTCTAGGAGATCATTCTCGTCTAGAATCATCTGCAACCTATGCTTCCAATATCTGAAGTTTCTAGATCCTTCCAGCTTGTCTTCTACCCTCATGCTGGTAGCCATTCTTTCTTGTAGAAGAAACCCTATCCCTCCTGGCTATAGAAATAATAAAAAAATCAAATTACTTGGATCTGAAAACTGAACTCACCAAAAGATGCGTTGGACTGAGGCGAGTAACCTAGTGTGTTTAGATTTCAAAAAATCCAACTTTTACCCCTCCAAACTTAATCTGCGGATTTCTTGACTGGTGCTTATGGTTTTCTGGTACTTCAGGTACACTGGTACTTCAGGTACACTGGTACTTCTGGTTTTCTGGTACTTTGTGAGGGTTTCACTTTCCGGGAGATCTAGCCACTGAAAAAGTGCGTCGAGGATGCCAAAATGTTCCTTGAGGTAGGGTGCACCTTTCTAGATGGATTTGAGGCTGAAAACCTTCTTCAATAAAAACCCTAATTTTCATGTACGACAACAGTGATGTTTTTATTTTTCCTGTGAAAGATGCTCTCTTCAGCTTATCTCTGATACCATGTTAAAGTTTCTGCTATTAATAGGTTACTTTCAATTTACTAGATAACAATAGCATAGAAAGAATCATTGAGAGAAACACAATCACAAGAGTACACAAGCATTTATCCTAGGAAACCCTAAAGGGGAAGAAAACCCCGCAAAACTTCCTTAATATAGATAACCAATACAATGCCAAGATAATGAACCAAACAACACATAAATTCCTCTCCCAAGGATGCGCCTCTCTTTCTCTTCCTTCTTCCGGCAACTGGTAACTGTAGCTTCCTTCAATACTTGCGCACTAGATGAGTGAGCTAAGTGTGTGTCCAAATAAGGCGCTGACCTCTCTTATTTATACAAACTGGCAGGTGCTGAACATGTGTCTTTTCACTGGTAGGGCCGACTTCTCATTCTGGGTGGTTATAGCCACTTTAATATATTCTGGTTGGGCCGACTTCTCATTCTGGGTGGTTATAACCACTTTAATATATTCTGGGGTTGTCTTTTCATTTAGCCTATTACAATTAGTGTTTGACCAATCCGCAAAAGGGGATTTGGTTAATTACAATGCCCGACATGATCAATCCACAAAAGGGGATTGATCTAATCAATAATAAATACATTTTATCTTTATCCACAAAAGGGGATAATAATATTCTTTGTAGTTACACAATATTTTAACAACTATATGGAGGGAAGCACAGATTAACCCTACACCCATTAGGAGCAAGCAACGTTGCTACAGTTGCAATGTGCCTTGGGAACTAGATCATAGATGTAGGGGTAAAGGTAAGAGACACATTATTGAGGTGCACTATGATAGTGAGGATGAGGAGATGCATGGGGATGCAACCATAGATTCATATTTAGAGCAGTCTGATGACGCTAGACTCTTGCACAAAGGCTAGTGACTCTTGCATGCTTGGGGAGGATAGTGACCTTTGCACATTGGAGGGACAATTGGATGGACAAGATGATAGCATCCGTGCTTCAACAATTATATCACATAGTGTTGATGACCTTACACTTCAACAAAGTGGTGACACTAGTGGGGATTCACACGTGTTAGCACCTAGACTTGATGAGATTCCTATGATGACCGTGACAGATTTGTCATCTTTTTAGACACCCATGATAGCCATGACACATGAGGATATTAGTGGCATTTCAGATATGATGGAGGAGCCTTGTGTGAGGGATGCACACCAGGGACATATGGATCCACAAACCCATGAGGAGAGACAGGACACGCAGACAGTTGACCTTACACATACATATCAGTATGAGGAGAGTGAGTCACTTCTTTTGGAGACTCCATTGTTTGATCAAGTTGCGGAGACTGACAGTTTGATGGGACATTTACTTCCAGGACCGGTTGACAATGATGTGGATGCACTCCTTATTGGTCGGGATATCCATAGCACATGTCTGAACGCATCTGTATGGGATCCAGGTGAAGATGATAGTAGTAGGGTGAGCACATAGAAGGATACAACTGCTCATACAAGATACAATATGATTCATAGGGAGATTGCAGTTGGTGATGATATGCAGTCACATACAAGAGGACCCAGTAACACAGTGGACAGTTCAATGCCTTATCTTTTGCAGCGAGTGTTGGTGGGGATTCTAGGGTTGACATTAGAAACGAGGGGCATGAGGTAGCACCTCAGCAGGACTGTTGTTAGGCGTCCCGATACTTGGCAGGACAACCGAGGCTCAGTGAGGACATGATCATGGCAGACATGAGGTGAATTGATGACACATGCATTGGTGGCAGATTATCGCTGTAGGGCATTGATGGCACATGATAGTTCAGATGGGGGATTTTCCATAGATGACTTTCATACTCTTAGGGTGAGAGTGTCTGTGATGAGCACCAACTACCAGCAGTTGTTAATGGACAGAGACTATCTATTGGGGGTTGGAGAGATGTATCATAGGGCCTTGAGGGAGCAGGAGTTGTAGGTGGACAAACTCACTCATGAGTTTGAGAGCACTCGAGGATTCTCGAGAGGCACACAGACAACCCTTCAAGAATCAAAGTCCATATCAAAGGAGCTTCTTGAGTAGATTAGACAGAGATCCACTACATCTATCTTAGTGGAGAGTCAGATATATCCTTCAGTCACATTGCTAGGGGATGTTGGTGGCTTAGCAAAGGAGCACCAGTTGATGGAGGAGCATGAGGAGTACCCAAGATCATTGATGAGCATGGAGAGTTATGATCCGTAGGGCATGAGATACCCTCCACGAGGATATTTGAGATAGTAAAGCACTCACATACGCATGGGGGCTCCAGATCCAGGGGCAGTTATGAGGACACTTCCATTTGTATCCCAGGAGTGGTTAACCTTCATGTAGAGGTTGACCCAGTAGTACACCCAAGACCCATGATGATTTAGGAGTATACATGACATTACATGGGTATGTAGGAGCATACAGTGGTGAGTGATAGTACACAGAGACATGCAGAGGTGTATGGTGGGATTCAAAGGGACGTATTGGATTGTAGGGAGGAGACACACTTATTAGAGCATGGAGGTTCCTCTTCCTTACAACAATGGATAGATCTGGGAGATCACCTTCACAGTATCAACAATTGCATGAGCGATGATGGATGGAGAGTGGTTGACCCATGATGCTGCAGGAGTATACATGACATTACATGGGTATGTAGGAGCATACAATGGTGAGTGACAGTACACAGAGACATTCAAAGGTGTACGGTGGGATTCAAAGGGACGTATTGGATTGCAGGGAGGAGACACACTTAGTAGAGCATGGAGGCTTCTCTCCCTTACAACAATGGATAGATCTAGGATATCACCTTCACAGTATCAACAGTTGCATGAGCGATGATGGATGGAGAGTGGTTGACCAGTAGTTGGAGCAGTTACTCCTTGTTGTACCTGATGATTGGGGTTCAGTGATAACTACAAGCGAGTATTTACCATGGGTATCGGTGGACGAGATTTTGGTTGAATCCTTGGGATTGACCAAAGAATATAATACTTTCCAGTCCTCCAGTCAACTACATATGTTTCTTTTATCCTTTCCTGACACTTTCATCATTGACAACAACATGAGGGCAGGTAGGCAGTGGCAGAGGACATGGAGAGTTGTTAGGCTGAGACCACCTGACAGGAGTGCTCTTACGACATACAACAGGATAGGGGTGGACCCTCATAGACAGGCAATTGAGACTTTGTGCGTGATGGTGAGCATCTTAGGCCATGTGATAACAGACATCTCAGAGGGCGACACAAATACATATTCTCATGGGGATGAGCACGGAGGGCTTCCGACAGTGATCAATATGACACAAGAGCAGTTAGTGGGGATTGGAAGTGATAAACTTCCAAGTTTGCCATGGGATCCGATAGTCCATTTTGTTAGTGGGTTGTTTCAGGTTGCACCTGAGAGCCACATACTTCACTTTGGGTTGGTTTTGAGTGAGCTTGCAGGGGCCTATCCTATGGAGTGAGACATTTTCTCCCTTTTGATCTTCATGATAGAGTATGGAGATGGTTGGACAGGTACTACTTCCACATAGGTACTTTTATCCATGCAACTTCTGGACAACAGGTCCAGTTTCCACATGTATTCCAGCTTGAGGATCCAAGAGTGGGGGATCCAGTATGTATACGGGGAGCAGACAATCGTGATCAGAGTAGTGCATCACCAATGTGGTGATCCTAGGCAGAGACTAGCATGGAACCCGAGGATTGCAGGACTGATCATTTCATTGACTGATGGAGGCGAGTGGACCCTTATAGGGGAAAGTTATTTTTACTTTCCATTGAGCTTCAGTGTTGAGGAGAGAACGTCACTTGAGGGTGATTCATGGAGGTCTTGTAGTACCTCACTATGGCAACAACATGTGTAGTTGGTGGAGACCGTGTTGGTATTGGTATGGACTTGGAGGATGGACTCATACCAGGATGAGGCCATGTGTCATGTGCATGAGACTCATGGTGTTGATATGTTTCAGGATTATGCTTCACAGGGTATTGCAGTTCACATCCTAATATGGGACCCAGGGGATGGAGTGCATGATAGTTCATCTTTGGATGGAGCCTACTATATGTCCCACAGGTGGACATGGGATCCTGGTATTATATTTGGATGGATTCAGTGATTGCTTGATGACATGCAATATTCTAGCAGGGAGCGTTGTAATGTCCCCACTTTGGGACATCATTATATTACAGAGTGTTATGATGACCAGGGTAGCCAGATGGAGGTTAGAGCGAGTACAAGAACTATTGAGGGGTTCTTTGGGGTCCGACTTGTATCGCTCATCTTATTTCATCATCATGATCCATTCTGCACAACTTGGCTTTGGTTCTGTTGCATTTCGACGATTTCTGTGATTTTGAGTTATTTTGGGTTATATGTTAATTAAATTCACTAAGGAGGTCATATTGAGCATAATAATTGGAGGAACCTCTTACTGTAATAGCTCATTGGAATCAGGAGAAATAACACTACAAGATAGGATGATGAGAAGCGACTTTCAGTGGCCAGGGAAGCCACAAAGAGGGATAAACTATTTTTTAGAGGTAAAATGTTTAATTAATTAATTAATTAATAATTAAATAAAGTAAAAGTCACTTTGGAGAGACAAGGTGAGCAAGGAGGATAAAAGAGAGATAGGGGCCTCTACTCTCTCATTATGTTGTTTATCATTTGATATCTAGCTTCTTGCTAGTGAGCCCATGCACATATTTAATGCACTAGGCATTTAGGTGAGGATCATGGATATAAGTTAGTTAATGGATCATGATTGCTTGGAAGTTATTCTTTTTTCCTTGTTTCACCTTGGTGGCCATCTTATGTTCCCTATGTTGAGTTGTCATATTTTTTGCAGTGAAAGTCGAGTCGAGGTGGATTGACTGGCAGTGAAAGTTGAAGGTTGAGGTGGATCGATCGGGCAAAGTTGAAGTCGAGGTGATCGAAAAAAAGTCAAAGAGGTCAACCGAGAAGAGGTCGACATGCGGTCGTGTGGCCACTGATTGAAGGCAAAATGAAGGTCGACTAGTAGTTTATTGGTACTCCAACTTGGTAGTTGAATGTAACAAAATCTCGAGATTCGTGGGATTTGTAGCCAATGATTTGCATTGATCTGTAACTATTTTTGGGTGTCTTTCTGTAAGGGTTTTCCCACTGTAAATCCTATAAATAAGGCATGTTTTAATGATTTAAAAGTTAATCTTTAAATCAATCGTTTAGAGGTTGTTGGTCATGTAGATGTAAGCTGAATTGGCTACATGGTTGTTCTTGTGTAAAGAAAAAAAGCATGATGTCAATTGTGTCTTAGGTGTGGACCAAGGTTAGGCATGTAACATTTTATTCTAAATGAATAAGACAACAAGAGAGCAAGACACTCAAGGAATGTTGGTTTTCTCTTTTAGGTTTCCAGGGTAAAATCTCTATGTATTGTGTGTTTGCTTTGTCATTTATTTGTAGCTTAAATCTGTCTTCCTTTTTTCTGTTAGGTTTAATGTGGAAGTATAATTTCCTAACAAGTGGTATTAGAGCTTGGTTTAACAGCCTTGGATCTGAGCTAAACCCGGGGACCAGTAAGAGTTGTAAGTCACAGATCTTTAAAGTTGTGCTTAAAGAATGATAAGTAGCTCGAGAATGGAGATTGAAAAATTCAATGACCATAAATTTTGAGCTTTGGAAACTTACAATTAAAGATCTCCTTGTAGATCGAGAACAATGGGCAACAGTCTTTCCATGTACCATTCCGATAGGTATGTTGAGGGAAGAATGAGAGAAACTCGAGAGAAAGGCAAGGAGTACGTTTCGACTTTATCTTGTAGATTCAATGTTCTTGAATGTCTTAGGAGAAGTTTTGACCAAGAAACTGTGGGACAAGTTGGGGAGTTCGTACCAGTCGAAATCCATGGTAAACAAGTTGTTCCTTAGAAGGAATTTGTATCTTTTGAGGATGAGTGATGGCAGTGAAGTGACTGAGCATTTAAATGAATTTAATACCATAATAAGCTAGTTATCATCCATGGTTATTAAAATCACTGAGGAGGAGACATGTATTAGCCTATTATGTTCTTTGTCAGACTCCTGGGATAGTTTAGTTGTGGTTATAGGGAGTAATTCAACCCACATTAGCGCTAGAAGACGTGGTTGCAGCTCTACTGTCAAAAAAAATGAGAAGGAAAAACATGGAAGGGTCGAGTAAAGATGCATTAGTGGTGAGAGGTCGACCAATTGATAGAGATAAAGACAAATTCTTCGGTAGAAAGTCTAAATCAAAGGGTAAATCTAAATACCCAGTTCAATCGACAAGAAAATGATAGAAATGCGATAAAGCTGGGAGTTATAAAAGGGACTGCAATTCGAAGGAAATGAAAGTTAGTACATGATCCGATGAGAAACAATCGATTGAGAGAGAGAATTCCAAATAAAGGAGGCGATGTGTACCTAGCGTCGACCAATACACAATTGGATCAAGATGTTTGGTTGATCGACTGAGGAACATCCTATCATATGACACCACATAGAGAATGGTTCTACGAATATGAACGATATGAAGGAGGAGATGTGTTCTTGGAGGACACAACTCGACAACCAAAATTGTCGAACGGGGAAGAGTCTGTTTGAAGCTACAACATGGGAGGAGTAGAGCCCTTCCAGGTGTGCTACATATTCCGGGTTTGGAAAGAAACCTGATATCTGTCAGTAAGATAAATGATGTAGGAGTGCACACTCCATTTCAGAAGGATATGTGCAAGATGGTTAGAGGTGTGATGGTCTTAATGAAAGGAGTTCAGATTGGAACCCTATAAAAGTTATTAGGGAATGTCGACTCGACTGAATGCAACAACATCATTGTTCTCAAGGCTGACTTGACTTCGACTCAACCTGACTCAACTCAGGTTGAGTCGATTCAAACCGACTCAACAAGTCTTCATAAAGTTGACCTGACCATGTTATGGCACAAGAGGATGGGACACATAGGAGAAAAAATACTTTGAGCTATGCCTAACAAAGGTTTGGTCGAAGATTTTCTTGAATGTAATTTAGAAGTCGATTTTTGTGAACATTGCATATATGGAAAACAAAGTCAGGTGAAGTTTCCATCTGGATCAACAAGGGAAAAGGGGATTCTAGGATTGGTTCATAGTGATGTGTTTGGCCCTGTATCAGTGCCTTCACTTGGTTGATACATGTATTATGTCTCCTTCATAGATATTTTTTCCAAGAAGACATGCATATATTTTTTGAGAAATAAATCATAGTTTTCTGAGAAATTCAAAGAGTTCAAGTCTCTTGTGGAAAACTAGAAAGATAAGAAGATACATGGGTTGAGAACAGACAATGGTGGTGAATTATGTGGAAAGCATTTTGAACTGTTCTGCAAGTAGTGTGGCATAGCATGTCAAAATACCACACCATATTCACCACAACAAAATGGAGTTGTCAAGAGAATGAACAGAACATTGATGTACAAGGTAAGGAGCATGCTTAGTGATGTTGGGCTCGCACAAGAATTTTGGGTAGAGACATTCGACACTGCAAAATTGTTGATGATTGCAGTGTCGTGTGACATTCTCTAGGATATGTTCTCCTCTGGACTTATTTGATTCTATGTGTGGTCTCCTGCCTTTGTACTCCCGTGGACTCAATTGAGATAGAGATCTATTGAGTATGACGCCCATGTGGTTGAGCACAGGTGGACATGTCCCTAGTGGTTGAGCACTAGTGGACGTGTGGATCCCTTGCTATATTGTTTGAGTGTAATATTTACTAGTAACTCTAATTGTGATTTAAAGGGTACAAGTCGGCCCCACCATATGTGAAATATAATTAATGTTTATTGTAATAATTAATTATATTACTGAGTTATTGAGGTCGGACCTATTGTACCAATAGACACGCCTATTGTTGTGTCTGGTCTTGTATGAATAGAGGTGATTTTCCCATTGAGGAAACACAGACTCTAACACTTGTCACTTGTTATTTGGAAATTTCAGCAACACTTGTAAGGTTGAAGTGCACACCTCTCTTGGGTGCTAGTTTCAAGGTCGTAGAGAACCCTCTTGTGTGCATTTAGGGTTTATGGTTGGGGGATCTTCTCTTGAGAATATAACAAAGGATTGTTGGGTTTTTCCCTTGTTTGAGAAGGGTTTTCCCAGAATATTTCTTGTGTTGTGCATGGTTATTCTTCTTGTGATCTTGGTTATTGCAGCACTTGTGTATGGTGTTGTTGCATTTGTTTATGATTCAAGTACATGCTAAATGAAATAAACCTCATGCTTGAGCCTAACACTTAGTGAAAATTCAACATGGTATCAGAGAAAAAGACTTGAAAGAGCCATTGCACAAGCTTTAAAGACAACTTCCCCCTTTTCTGCAAACTGTACGACACTCTAGGGTTTTTGAAGCAAAAGTATGACCCTCTCCTTTTTTGGTTGTTTCATCTCCCTACAATGAAATGTTGGGGATAAATTTGGCATAGGAGTGTGCGACCTCTTTCAGCGCATCTCCAGAGACTCTCAGATTGCATTTCTAGAAATTTTTGATTTTTGGCTTTAGGTTTCTAGGGTTTCACAATTTTTGGCATAAATTCGGTTCTAGGGTTTCTACAGCTCACCAGTGTTCCTGTGACCTTCTAAAGGCTTATTGTTGTTAGTCATAAGTCCAACAAAATCTAAAAGTTTCTAGCCTAGCCTAACCGTTAGGTTTCCTAGCCTAGTTGCTAAGGGTTTGTGGAAGAATCTGCAAACCATGAGGAACACAACCTTGGTGGAAGATAAGCTTGATGGATCAAACAAATTTAGTTCTTGGAAGTCAATACTATAGACCACCCTGGAAGAGGATGACCTATTGAGTGTGATACAAAAGACTCTACCAGAAATAACTATCGATGAAGAGAAGAAAGAAAGGAAGGAAGATGATGTCAAAGCGAGGAAGATAATCATCTATTCAATGAGAGATCTTCTCCTACCTTGTATTTCCAACTTAAAGACAACTTATGAGATGTATGATGCATTGAAGAATATGTTTGAGAGTACCAACACCCTCAGAGTTCTTACATTATAGATCCAACTTCAACATATCAAGATGATGAAAGCTGACACCGTTGCTACCTTCTTCGTGAAGATTTCAGAGATTAAAGATCAATTAGGTGCCATTGGAGAAACTATATAATATAGAGAACTTGTCTTGACTACGCTCAATGCTCTTCTAAGACATTGGGAAACATTTCTTTAAAGTATCGGTGGTTGAGTAGATCTACTTGGATTTGATCGTCTATGGACAGAATGCACCCAGGAAGAAACCAGACTTATAGTTAGAGGAGTGCAAGAATCCCCTCATGATGAAAATCATGCTCTTTCCTTTCATACAAAGAAAGGAAGAGGAAATAGAAGAATTTTTGGAAAAGCATTTAGAGACGAGAAAAATTCAACAACTGCAGGTCATGAACACATAAAAGACAACTTAAGAATTCAATGTTTCATATGTGACAAGTATGAACTTTTATCCCTATCCTATGGATAATTGAGGAGATTATGTCTTGAGGCCCACAGTTCCTATACATAGAGTACCAAGAATCATATGAATTGAGCTTGGCCCTGGAGGGCCCATATTTTCTTCAACGCCTCCTATCTATCATCAACAACAACATCCATCCCATCGACCTGATTATGAAGTATAAGTGGGTCTTTCTCCACGAGGTAATGAGTCCGGGTATCATGGTATGTGTCACTCTGATTTTCAAAACATTTGAATATCTACACTAAATTCTCTTTTGTTTCATGACATTTGCTTGGAAATTATGCTCTTTAACTTGTCCATACTTTAGGGTGGATGACAAAGTGCCCTAGTAAGTTGGTTCCCTTAGGAATGAGTTGCCACTGGGTGGGTCTATGAAAGGTCATCATCCATTCCTTCCATACTTACCACTTTTCATCATTGTCCCTCCCATATTTCCCCTACCTTGGTTCAGGCATTGGGTTTGCCAAGATAGTAAGGGTTGTATCTTGCCTTGTCGGAAGAAGGGGATAAAGGCCTAGAGGTAAAAGTCGCTGGAAAAAGTTAAAATCCAAAATGAAACCTTGAGATGCTTCACCCAAGGATTCCCAAGAAAGCAATAAATGTATTCTCAACAAGAAAAGGGGACCCGTAAAATAAAATAAAACTCAAGACCTAGTTGGTGGATAGGAGGTCTCATCATGAGCCGATCTATTAGGTCCATGGGCATGTAGCGATATGAAACTACCATCCATCTGGTCACCAAACCATGGTAGTGGCTCTTGGTGGTATAGCCAAGAAAAAGGGGGTCTCATCACAAGCCAACCTTCTAATTTCAGTGAAATGCTTGTGGGTAACGTTGTCACCACTGGTCGCCACGCCAGGAAAATCCTCCAACTATTCTCTTAAAAAAAATAAAAACAATAAGACAAAGAGTAAAAGGCATTGAATGTGCTAGGAAACAATAACATCCATGACAAGGTGAAACTCACCCTCTACAGAGGCACCCACAGGTAAGACCTACATTTCCTTGTTATCACTGCACCCCTTGCTGAAACATTCCCTACACCATCTCATACATTTGCATGACATAAATTGTTCTTCACCTAGGAAACACCCCAAACTTGAGGAGGATTATCCCAATGGGACATCTTGAGACCCTCTCCAAACCTGGCTTGTTAAACTACATAACGTCTTTGAGCATGTGTCTGGGTAAAGGGGGGTTTTATGCACATGTTTGGGTAATTTTATTATTAGACATGATTTTCATTGTTATGATCCATGTGACTTATGAGCCCGTGGAGGGCGTACTTGTTTTTGTTGCAGGACCATGCCTGACGAACAAGTACATATGGAGATATGATTAGTTTGGACCTCCATGGGGATAAAATCCCACCAGATGGATGCTGTGACCCCAACCAGGGGCAGAGGGACACACGAGGATTGCACCAGAGAAAAAGAATGGTGTTCCACCAAGGACACTTTCGTAGGCCTATACCTAGGGGGTCTTTCCCTTCTGCCATGATGTTGTCCCTTGAAGGCTCCTGACATCATCATATTGAACCTTGACGTCATCCAGTTAGGGGTTTGGCATGAGGACAACTTGGTTGGCACGTGTGGCAACTTCTGAGGCCTGTTGAGGCCTAATGTTTCACTTTTGAGGCCTAACGTTCCATTATGGGGCCTAACGTCACCCTAAGAGGGACATGACGTCATACCTAAAGATAAATTAAGGTTTCAAATTGTTAATTTTATGTAAAATTGGATTTTTGATGTAAACTGGCCATGTCGGCCCTTTTTGACCTAAATCGTAATTAGAGGTCATGATTATTGTATAAATAATGGAGAAATCTCTTATATTTTTCATCATCTTTCATTCACACAAGTGTGAGGTCTGAAATTCAACCATCTTTAAGGGTACTTGGATGAAATTAAGTGGTGCACAACTTCTTGGAGAGACTATTTTTGGTGTATTTTGGCATTTTCATGGTGGAAAGTCTTCAACTAGAGTTTTGTGGCTAGATTATTCTTGATGAAGTAAGTAAAATATGCAATTCTTCATTTATTTTGAATAGTTATGGTACATTTGCTTGTTCATCTCTAAGATTATGAAATTGCTAGTTTGAAACCCTAGGGGAGAAGCACATGTTATTGTCCTTTGCCTTATAATTTCCCACCTACTTGATTTTGCTAGAAAACATCTCTTTTGAAGAATACACTAGAGTCCTACCTTTGTAGAATTCTAGTAGCATTGTTTCATTAACTTCATACATTTTATTTGAAGTTTGATCTAAGGAAGAAGGAAATCGCTAGGGCCTAGGGTTACCTACTTTCTTGCATTTTTTCCTTCTATGGTTTTAGATATTGAGACCTTAGGTTACTAACTTATAAATCATCTTACTCATCCCTTTAGATCACATAGTATCATTTGTGTTCTCCTCTAATAATTCCCGCTACAAACTTTGACTCCATTATCCTAAAAGACACTAGTTTACTCCTTGCAAGTGATTGATTGACCAAAACAACTCTTAAACCATGTTCCCTAAGGATTTTGCTAACTCTTTCTAACTATGGATTAGACCAACTCACTAACTAATTTGCTGCTTAAGACCCCCTTGTATATTGGAGGATCAAATAAGGTTCTTATTTGATATTATGTTGTTGTTCAACACTGCTTACAAGGTTCTACATGATTGATGATGAAATCTTGGTTTTATTTACGATAGATGGCAGATGGATAATGCATGTTATGTGTTGGTTCTGTTGCTCTAAGCTCTAAAAATCCATGTTATGAATGGCTTATATTCACTGGAATTACATTGCTATTATAACCATGATTCGTCACATGTTCCACCTGCATAAGACACATGTTAGTTATAACAAGAGACAAGAGAAATATAAGAAAAGAATCTAAGAAGACGGAACTAAACTACCCTATGCTATGCTATATTATATGCAATTGAAATTTAAAAGGGTTGATGTTAGTCCTAACTAACAATGCTAGTGGATATACGATTTTATTGAGTTATATGAAGGTGCATGTGATATATGTTATAGTATGGTTTTGGATTAGTGGTTAGTATGGATCAGGTGGTGCATTTGGAAAGTAATGTATGCAAGTTTTGATGCATGGATTAATGACATGGATTAATGTTGGCTGGCTCTCGTGTACTACATAATCAAATGAAGAGAGGATGGAAGTGATGTGCATTTACTGCACATCACTCCATACCTCTCCCACTAACCATCACCCTAGCATGGTTATTGTTCATTTCATTTTTGTTGTGGTTAAGCTCCGATTTTCAGGCRTGGAAGGAACTGCTCGACCAAGCTCACATTTTTAAGGCTATTTGGTTACAGGTATGTTTCTTTTGCCATCCATGAAGTTGCTCTGTTTATGAAATAAACATTGGCTCGATGATGTATTGGTCTGTGTTTTTCTCGAGGCTGGAAACTGTGTAAACTCGTGGTGTTTCTCTAGAATGGTTTGTGTTATTCATTGCAAATGGGAAATTTGATGGTTGAAGTTGTGATTTCATTAACTATTCTGTGTGATGGAAGCCGTGAAGGCTCTCTGTTGTCTCTATGAGTTTTTTTTGTAGGGTTTCATTACATCTGGACTTGTTGGTCATCTCCTCACAGTGCTTGTAACCATACACGGTCGTATTTGTTGTATGGGATTGCTGTGTAATTTTTGAACCACCTTTGGGTCACTGCATATCATTCTCCACCTGGTCGTGGGATTATTTTAATTTATTGGTATCTTCACAGTTGGTTATGGTGGCTATTATGCTAGGAGGCTTTCTTTAGAGTTGGTTTCTATTACCCGAGCTCTGCATTTATATCATCATTATTCGGCTTTTGGGGATAACTACGAGGGTTATGCCCTGCGTGTTCTCGGTGTTGTTTACTGGCCAATAAGGAACCTCTGCTCTTCTTTTCATAGTCTCTCCTACCTGAGGTCGAACTGTTACCCTATCATATGAGTTAAGAGTTATAAGGCATGTGGTTGTACCTTGCTTGTCTCAAGGGTTTCTCACCTACTGTCGACAAGGTCGACCTCCAGTCTCCCTATGTTGGTTCCACAGAGCGAACCTTTGATTATTCAGAGCCCGATTTTGATTAATTAAACCAGTTACACCCTGTCGAGTATTTTTTGACTTTAATGAGTTGGTGGAATAACATTGACAATGGTTTTGATTATTGGTATATAGTCACTGCATTATTATGACAGTTGAATTGATAGTTCAACATGGTTTAATTGGTTGATTTGAGAAATGGAAATGGGCATATAGTCGATGCCTCCTTGTGTTGTAACAGTTGGATTGATAACTCAACATTATCTTATGTTTTGATCGAGAGTATTTGGATATGTACAATCACAAAAATGCTTCTTTACGTTATGTGTTGGTCTGTGTGTTTCCTACAACTGTTGGACACACCTACCACACTTAGAGGGGTGGGTGAATGAGTGTGGGGATATTTTTCCCAAAACTTCCCTCTTACACAAAACTCATTAGTTAGCATTCAACATTTACTCATTACTCATTGCTCTCATTAATAATCAGTTAGATGAGAATACATATCAACAACATATATCAACAATATATCATCAACAAATCATCTCCACAAGGAACACAAGGAACACAAGATGTATGTACAACTTTTCTTTTTATTATGGACTTCAATCCGACGGTTTTTCAGCAACCACTAAATAGAGTACAACTTTACAAGAGCACCAGCCTATATGCAAGACTCAACTTACTTCTCAGCGCCAACTGAGATGAGGCAACAATCCTCAACAGATATCAATATATACCATAAACAAGAGCATCAACTATGCACCAACCTGTGCCAAACAACCTGTAATCAACCTGTACCATAAACAAGTGCATCCAACCATGTACCAAGTATATACCAATCATGTGTCAACTACTCATAAAAAATGACTCATCAATATGTACCAGCATCATCAACTATACACCTCATGCATGTGCCAACTCATCAACTGCTTGTCTCAACCATGACTAATTTTGGATTAGTCAACAAACCTAACTTGAAATAATCATAACTTTGTACCTGTAATGAACAAAGATTTGAAACTGATATATAATGTTTTTCAGTGTGTTTTATGCAATTCCTCCAAGTTTCACTACTTGTAACCTCTCAGAAAATAAGTTATAGCAAAAATGACATACCTTGCTGAATTCTGGATTATTCTAAAGAGCGACCTTGTAGAGTGTTCCCTGCACAGAATGTTTGTTGAATCGATTTGAAACTATTACAAAGCATACTATAGACTGTAATATAACCAACACAATTGGTCTCACTGAATTTGGATCTGTTATGAAAAAGTTATGACGTTTTTACCCGAAACACCTGTTTTTGACTAGTTTTAGGACTGGTCACAAACCCTATTTTCCACGGAGTGTAACTCCCAAAATAAAACGACCCACTAGTTTAATTTTTAACCATAGATACTTGGATATGTTTTCTCACTTGCATAGCAATTTTAGGATCTGAATCATTATAGAAAAACAATTATAGCGAAAATGGTGAGATGACCTGTAAATTCTCTAATACATCAAAATAATTTATCCTTCCTTGCATTTCGACCTTCTTTTCTTCACTCTCCTCATAATTTTGGCTTATATATCCTTGGTTGCCTTAGTCACCTATAGATCTTCAATATGCTCAAGTGTTCCACACCAAAAATGCTCAAGAAGCTCTCACAAGAAGCTCTCCATCAATACTCCAAAAGATATTCTCACAAGAAGCTCTCCATTGATCCACAAAAAGGATGATCTACAAGAGACCATTGCTATCTTATTTATACTTTAATCCTCTAGGTCACTTAACTCATTTCTAGGTCACTTAACCTATTTTCCTTATTTTAGGGTTAACCACTTTCCATAAATAAAAAGTTCTCCAATACTTTATCATTCAAATATTCCTTCTTGATTTAGTCACCTTACTTTATCATTTCTTGATTTTGTCACTTCTCTTGATTATTTAAATAATCCACCTTGAATTTGTCACTTTAATTTATCATTTAAATAATATTAATCCATTTCTAGGTCACTTAACCTATTTTCCTTATTTTTAGGGTTAACCACTTTCCATAAATATTCATTCTTGATTTTGTCACCTTACTTTATCATTTCTTGATTTTGTCACTTCTCTTTATTATTTAAATAATCCACCTTGACTTTGTCACTTTACTTTATCATTTAAATAATGATTTCTTCTTTTAGGTCACTTTGACTT
>JASDQU010102696.1:379351-390042 GCA_032191745.1 Picea mariana
TCTCAAACCCTCAAAGAAATTCTACATATTACTGAAGCATTCAAAGCCCAATGGTGTGGCACATTGCATGACAGATTTCATGACCTTGCAGATGGTCTTTATGATAGTTTCTGTAGTATTCAAGATTCATTGGATAGCATGCAGGAGAGATTTATTATGGCGGACATCATTAATGAATATCATCAAGAAGTGTATTCTTGGTATGCTTTGGAGGACGATTGTGATGATTGGTATATGGATAGTTGTTATTTCTGGGATGACAACCACTTCCATCTTCTATTTGATGACTCCCCTTCACCTCATATAGAGCACATTATGGAGAGAAGTCCAGCGTCTTCTATGCACACTATTTTTCAATATTCTTTAGTACTAGTATGTTATTCACATGGTTTTGGGGATATGGAGGGATCTACATATTTGGATCCCCGTGATCAATATAGATCTTTGGAGTATCATTTTGAGCTGATTCTTGAGTTCAGATATATTTCGTGTGGAGTTCACATGAACACTTGGGCATGGGACCCCAATTCACAATCGATGTTGGACTACTTCAACATGATGGTTTTCATTTCTCCATGGAACCCTAGTTCTCTAGTCTACTTCATCACTATGGTCCACACTTATCCATGGGACCCTTGTATATGGTTGTACATCAAGCGTTGAGGACAACGCTTTCATAAGGGGGATAGAATGTTAGGTAGCTAGAGAGATAGTTGGGGGGGGGGGGGGGGGGGGGGGGGNGGAGGGCCCATAGTTATAATAGTGGAGGCCATTCAATGTAAGGTGGACTAGTTCCACTATATTATTAAATAAGTCTCACTATGGTAGTTAGACATAATAAATGGGTAGTTAGATATAATAAATGTAAGAGGACTTCTTAGAAGGTTCTACTTATAGAAGATTCCTCCTCTAAAATGTTCTTAGGTGATAGTAGAACTATATAAAGGGGTTAAAGAAATGTAATGGGATATGAAGAGAAATATTGTATTGTGAGTTGTAGCTCAATAGGAGGATGCCCCCTCGAAGAGGCAAGTGAATAGGAGAGGATCCCTTCCATAATAGGATCCATTGTATGGTGTTGCCCTACCTCAAGGGTTTGGTAATAATATAGTGTGGTTTCTTCTATATTTCTTTGTGGATATATTATGTATTCAATATTTGTGATGATTATATTGTAGATCTATTTAGGTTCTTAACAAGGAAAGAAACAAAAAACTTTCAACATTTTAAAGGAGAAGATCAGTACCGCACCAGTATTAGCATTGTCGAATCTTCAACAACCTTTTGAGATAAAGACAGATGCCAGCAGATATGCCATGGGTGCAGTATTGATGCAATATCGTAAGCCTATCTATTACCACTCTGAAAATTTTAACCAAGTTGTTGTTAACTATCCTACATATGATAAAGAGTTGTATGCAATAGTCCAGAGCGTAAAGAAATGGAAGCACTACTTGTTAGGGAAGGAAACAATCATACACAAAGATCACCATCCCTTACAATATCTTCAAGCACAGACCAAATTGCAACAATCTGGACACTACAAGTGGATGGGTTTTCTACAACAATTTCGTTTGGTAATCAAGTACAAAAAGGGTACAAGTACCAAGGTAGCTTATATGCTTTCTAGACCTCATATTGTTGCTTCTATTATTTTGAAGAACACTTCTTTATCTCATGATAGCTATGTAGAACAATATGCCATCGATGATGATTTTAAAGAAGTATATGAGAAGTTAACCCTTGGTGCACAGGTAGAGAACTATTGTCTGCAGGGAAAACTACTCTACCATCCTGAAAAGCTATGTATTCCTACAAGTGAACGAGTCCATGTAATACGAGAATCTCACACTTCTCTTGTGTCTGGGCATTTTGGGGTAGGAAAAAATATGTCTCATTTGCAGAGGTTTTGTTACTCACCTCAAATGAAAGCAATTGTAACTAAATATGTAAAGGGGTGTGTGATGTGTTCTACTTATAAGCCCAGTAATAGAAAACTGGGGCTATACTCACCACTTCATGTTCCATCCCATCCATGGGAAAGTATATTTATGGATTTTATAGGGGGTTTACCAATGACCAAAGGGGGTCATGATTATTTGTATGTTGTAGTGGATAGGTTCAACAAGATGTGTATCTTGATGCCATGTAAAAAGAAGATCACTGATGAGCAGACTACTAATATATTCTTTCAATATGTTTGGGCTCACTTTGGATTACCCACATCCATTGTCTCAGATCGAGATACTCGATTCCTTGGTGACTTTTGGACTAGCTTGTCGAGGATGATGGACACCAAATTGAAGAGGAGCACGACTTTCCATCCACAGATTGATGCACAAATAGAGGTGGTAAATTGAACAATGGTAATTTTTCTTCGAGGCTACTGCAGCAAGCATCCCAAGTTATGGGATGAACAAATACCCTATGTACAACATGCGTACAACCGAGCTTTACATTCATCCACTCAGAGTTCACCTTTTGAGACATGTTTTGGGTACCTACCAAAGGTTCCTTTGGACTTGATGTATGGGAGAGATACCGATGTGAATGAAGAACGAACATAAGACAAAGCCCGCAATTTAATCTAGAGGATCCAACAGATACACCATGCAGCCAAAGAACAGTTGGAGAAAATTCAAGCACAGTATAAAGCTTGGCATGAAAAGCATAGGGTTGATCATCAGTTCCAAGTTGGAGACTACATATGGCTTCACATTAGCAAGGAGAGATTGAAGGGTGAAGGCAAGAAACTCAATCCCATTCGTTATGGAACCTTCACTATCTTAGAGAAAAGTGGTACCAATGATTTTCATCTGGATCTTCCACCTTACATGCAGACTTACTCGGTTTTGAATGTTGAGAACTTGAAACTTTTTGAGCCTCCCATGATCATAGATCAAGATGACGAAGTTTCATTACCTTCAGTTGACAAGTTTTCACCTGAGTACTTGGATGAGTTACATGAAGATATCATCCTAGATAGGAGGACGAGGACTTCACGCAAGGGTAATGTTGATTATCTTCGAGTAGGCTTAAAAGGTACACATCCAAGCAAGGCAAGGTGGATAGAGAAGGACAAAGTGAAGGGACTCTTCCCTCACTTACCTGTTGATTGATGAAAGATTTTGGTGGTCCAAAAAACTCTTAGTGGGAATCCCTGATCCAAAAAGGATCCAAAGAAGGCTAAGAAAAACTCAGAACTCACAGAGGAAACTAAAAATGATCAGAATGGCTCCAACAGAGAGAGAGAAAGTGAAAAAATTAAAAGCTCCCATAACTTAGTGAAAATGGCATGACGCAAAGAGCACGCAGCAAGATTTCTAACTGCGCAAACGGATCGTCAAACGAAGTTACAGATTGAAAGATATTTGCAGTCAAAGTTTGGTCAACCTAGCCTAGTCAGCAGGGGATGACTCAGCATCCATACTACTGACGTCAACATTTGTATGGATGACTTCATCGTTTGTACCACACATGTGATAGGAATAGGGAAGTGACACATGACATGATGATGTCAGCATGATGACATGCCAGCACCAGAGGATGCCACGTGTCACCCATTTTTTGGTGTTTTGGACCAATCCATGGACCAATTGGATAGTGCCACATGGCAGTCCATACAACTGACATGGAAAGCTGACATGGCATGTTGATGTAGCATGCTAACGTGGTGTGTTGACTTGATAGGGGGAAATGTGGTCCAATGAGAGGTCGCCACGTGGCCCAATCAGGGGCTAACGTGGTGTGTTGACTTGGTAGGGGGAAACATGGTCCAATGAGAGGTCGCCACGTGGCCTAATCAGGGGCTACCATGTGGTAGACGAGAAATTCACAAGGACAGCCTGTGAACGAAATTTGAAAAAAAAAATAGTTGGTGAGTCTGCCAAATCTAGTGGACCACGCCAACTATAGCCACAATTTCATATCATTGGTAAGGATCCAGAGTCACCACCAGAATAGTGGAGTGGGAACAACACATATATATCCAATATAACAATACCAAGCCAAAAGGAGGGTCCGCGGGGCTTGACCCCGAGACCTCCGCCATAGTCTATGCCTTAACACTTTCACCCATAACCACTAGGTCGCAGGTACCACATGTTTTATATCGCCTAATTTATTATTAAAATGATAATCTGCCAAGCCACGGAGGAGGAGGCATGCTAAACATATGACCTGGGAGGCATGTTTTTCAATGCATGGTACAAAAACTAAGACGAAATTATTCTTGGGCCTGGGAGTGCTAGAGTCGAATCGATGCGTGGAGAAAGTCATTTTTGGGTAATTCAATGCCACGAATTCAGTGGTGCTGTCTGTTTTCTGATATGAGCATTATTTATGCAGCTTGATTTCAAAATGAGGTATACTTATATATTTTGAGGCGTGGAGATAGTCATTTTTGGGTAATTCAATGCCACGAATTCAGTGGTGGTGTCTGTTTTCTGATATGAGCATTATTTCTACAGTTTGATTTCAAAATGAGGTATACTTATGTATTTTGCCAAATTCTTTTGTTGAGTTAATGAAAGAGCCTACCCATTTGAGAGGAGGACCCAGAGACGTAGTCCACTAGGGACGAACTCCATTATCAAGTTTTTGTGTTCAGATATGATTCTTATGTCTCTTCATTTTTTACTTTTCCCTTCTTTAATGGTGCACTTTAATTTATGATCATTTAATGCAATTTTTTATAAGTCACAATGAAACAATCTCGAATCACCTCCCCAACCCAAGGAATGTACCCCTTCATTGCTCTCGGTCTATCAAGCATCCCATTCATTTATCAAGGTATCTCTAGCACCGGTAACCAGGAATATCTCTACTGGGAACTCAAGGGAACTCATTTCTAGGAACTACTAGAAACCAACAACAAACACTTGTTGTTATAGTGCAACTCGCTCAAGATTTCACTCTTCAGGCCTAACAACCTGGCTCTTCAATTTCTAGCTCCAAAATGCTCCAAAAACACTCCAACATGCTCCAAAATTTTCCCTAGCCTTCTTGGTCTATTTTCAATGCTCTTTTTCTTGTTCTCCCATGATGTTCATGAAAAAAATGAATGTGTAAAACTGCATGTAACTGCCCATACAAATTTCTTCTATTTTCTTAAGACAGTTGATTGTTCACTCTACCCAATTTGATTGTACTTCAGTGACACCCCCCCCCATGTTCTCCAATAAATATGGAAGGTGATTCTCACACCCACCCCCTTACATGATTTCAATGATTGGGCTCTCATACACTCAAACAAAAAATTAGGAGTTATCCCCAAATGATAATAAATTCATGAAAATGGGATGAAGTAATACCCATAATTAATTCCCCCCCTTGGACCCCTCTTAGACACTCTCTTCTCTTGTGGAAAATGCATCCCCCCTCTATGTCCATATACCTAGTAGCTGGTATTACATTATATTTCTTAAAAAAAATTAGAAAATACATTTTGTATATCACATCACATGACCATAGCCACATTCATATCTACATTATGCATTAATTAAACTGAGGATTATAGTGGGGATGTTACATGCTCTCTCAACATCGGTCTGGATATGGGTATTATCTATTCCAGGGTGACCATTCATGTCTTGGGCAACCTATTTTCCTCATGAAAACTTCCCATTTTTTCTCCATTGCTCAGGTCTATGTGTGTGAGCTCAGTTCATTCATTCTCCTTACCATATGTTCGTGAGTCTGGATACTCATCTATGGATGTGAATGTTCTCTATCTCCCTATGTATTATGTGTGTCCTCCCTTTTGTCTGTGCCCTCTTCCTCCTCATTCATTTTCCTCAACTAGAGCATTCTCCTTATTCCTCGGGATCGCCACTCACTTATGTTAGAAGCAAACTCTCAGGGGTCAAGATCCTTAATTGAAGGGGAGATTCTAGGTGCTTCTGGATGACACTTGTTGTTGACCCATCACTCCTTTGAGTACAATTATGAAGGAATTCATAACTACTCCAACTACCCGATATGAATGCCATTAATGAGTTTCTTATGATCAGGACAAACAAGTTACTTTGGACAGGCTAGGAACTCAAGGTTTTGTAGGTGTGACAAAACCTTCCTATTTTCATCATATAAACTTCCCATTTCCCCCTCACCAACTCCCACTTGTGGTATCATGGTCAATACTGCAAGGCTTCCCTCTTAGTCAATTGATTGGTATTTTTATTAACATAAACACAATTACGGTCTTCATCAATTACAATGCATGAAGTCTTAAACATAATTACAGACTTGGGGGAAAATAGGGTGTTACAACTCCCTTCACCTCCTTTCCCTTCCCCTTCTCCTCTCCCATCCCCTTCTCTCATTCCTCCCCCTCCTATAGGCCTCTGTGGCCAACATAAATTTAAAAGGAAATAATGATTAAAAAATTACACTAATTAAAAAAACATACAAAACAAAAAAGTAATTAAAAAAATACCAAGAAAACCAAAAATAATGAATTTTCCCATTCCCCCCCACTCCCCACAAAACAAAAAAAATCCCCCTAACCCCCATCCCCTTTCTTCAACCCCCAATGACCCCCCTTATTTACTACCTAGACTCCCTTCACTTCCTTTCCCCCTCCCCCTTATCCTCTCCTATCCCCTTCTCTCATTCCTTCCCCTTCTGCAAGCCCCTATGGCCAACCTCCCACCAAAAATCAATGGGAATTGATCATCCAATGACAACTAAACTAGTGTTAGGTAGGAGGGGGCTCTCACAACCATCCCATTGTTNCCTTATTTACTACCTAGACTCCCTTCACTTCCTTTCCCCCTCCCCCTTATCCTCTCCTATCCCCTTCTCTCATTCATTCCCCTTCTGCAAGCCCCTATGGCCAACCTCCCACCAAAAATCAATGGGAATTGATCATCCAATGACAACTAAACTAGTGTTAGGTAGGAGGGGGCTCTCACAACCATCCCATTGTTAGAAACAAGCAAGAGCCAACCCTTTGATTATATCTCTACCCATCAATTTTTTTGAGGGAAATGATGGGAAGTGTCTAATGGGAGGAGGCCCCACATCCACCCGATCACTCCATCAATTTCTAGTGGTGGAGTGGCCATAAGGGCCCCCTCACATTGGACACTCAATAAAACTAATGGTGGGGTGGTCATCGGGGGCCTCGTCCCACTGCACACTTAATGTCAATCAAGTGTCTAGTAGGATGACACACCCATGATCATTCTATTGTTGGTTGCATCGAGTGTCTAGAAGGAGGGGTCCCCTACAACCACTTCGTCACCAGTTGCATTGAGTGTCCAACATGAGGAATCCCCACAACCTCCCCATTATCGACTACATCCAGTGTTTGATGGGAGGAGCCCCCATAACCACCTTGTCACTAAAAACCATGAGAGAAATCATTGAATGGCCAACTCCCATCAATTTTTGACATTTGGGTGGGAAAGGGGGGATAAGGGTGAGGGGAGCAAGGGGGGGTGTTTTTTGTGAGGAATATTGTTATAGGGGTCCCCTCGCCAAGCAGTAATAATACACCACTATTTTTTTTAAAGAAAATTAAACAATTATTGTCCCAAATGAAGATGGATTAGCAGAAGAAGGATCTTCTTGAACTTGAACATAGTATTTTTTCACATGGTTTAATCAATAGAGAATCATGTTTTACTTTCATTTTATCAAAATGAATTAATTTTCTGCTATGATTATATCGTATTTGAATTTGAAAATTTTGAAATTTAAAAAATGTCATTTTTACTTATATTTGTTTTTTATTTCCCAAAAGTTTATAGATTTTTGCAAAATAACTCTTTTTTAGAACACTACAAAATAATCTTCTAAAAAATGTTTATTTTCCTAAGTTTAATTTTTATGAAAAATTGGCATATCCATTTTACCAAATTATCTAAAAAAATTTAAAAATGATTTCTTAAAAAACAACATTTTTCAAGTTTTTTTAAGGAATATATGAAAATTTCCCTAAATGCCCTTAGGTTGTTGTTATGCTCACAAACTTGTTACTACATTTGCAATAGTGTTCCATATTACATGAAGATGGAAGGTGAACAAAAGGGTTAAACGAGAAAGTGAAGGACTCTCATTCACATACCTCTTCACTTAAAAGATCAAGAATAAATCAAAGACCACCTTAAAAACTATTAATTCTTTTTTTTCCAAGAATTTTTTTCCTATATGCAATATGTGGAGGAATATAAACAAAAAAACAATGGAGTTGGGAATTAGAGATCATAATGCAAAGTAACTACAACAATCCATGGATGAGAAGTGTGAATCATTTCTTAAAAATTAGATGTGAACACTCACCAAGCTTTCAAAGGAATAAAAACAATTGATTATAAGTGAGTCTGTAAGCAAAATAATAAACCACATGGGTTGAATGATTGATACAAAGAACGACTGAGCAAAGGGTGACACACAAATTAAAGGTGTGGATTACTATGAAACCCATTCATTGGTAGAATAGATGACTTCAACAATGATACTTTTAGCAATTACAAGTGCATTGGATCTACATAATCACCAAACTTGATATAAAACAACATTTGTCGAATAGTCACTTAGACAAAGAAAATTATATGAAGCATCTAAAGGGTTATGAACATATGAATGGGGAGTACTTTGTTTGAAATTGCAAAATCATTGTATGGGCTAAAGCAATCTTATAGAGCCTAGTACCAATGCATTTATAGTTACATCATAACATAAAATTTTAAAAATCAAAGTGTGTACAATAAACAAATTTGTGAGTAACTATAATCTTAGCCTTGGTTCCATTGGGTGTTCAAGTACAAAGAGACAATACAAATAGGAAGATTTAGCCTTGGTTCCATTGGGTGTTCAAGTACAAAAAGACAACAAGAATACGAAGATTGATTTGAATCAAGAGAGGTACATTAAAGAGTATCCTTTCCAAGTTTGAGATGCATGAATGTAAACTTATGGCAACATCAATGGAAGATGAAATTTTTTAGAAACATTATTTCAAAAATCCTCATTGGCAAGGAGGTTATGAAGAAAATTTCCTCTCAAATATATGAAAAGTATTATGTATGCAACTGCATGTATGAGACTTGATATTGCATACATAGTTGGTAAAGCTAGCTAAAAATTATAAGTAATTCTAAATTAATGCATAATGGACATGTGAAATTGATGAAAGTACATATATCAAGATATTGCTTTTAAACTTGTTTCATAGTAACATCTCATAAACAATCTATTGTTTCAATTTCTATGCATAAACATAGTATATTCTAGCATATTATGCCAGCAAAGAAATGTTGTGGTTGAGATATAACTAGCCTCGGAATTTTGGAATTGATCAAATAGGTCCTACAATTTTGAGGTGTGATAGGCAAAGTTTGAATTAACAACAATTAATTTCGATATAACATAATTTTTGCTCATGTGAAAGTGCATGCCAATCATTCTTCTCAACCTATATGGTGAGATGGCAATTGAATTCATTAAAGTAAGTATTATGAATGCTTATATCTAAATAATGATGAGAGTAAGTCTTCATAAGATGTATTTGGAATGCGAGAATTTTGAAAAGAAATGAAATCCTTGGATATTGAAATTTGGTTTATGTGAACTCGAATGTGATATATTAAAAAGTAAAAGGAAAGTGGAGACATCAATGGCCCATCCAATCCATTCAGATTTTTGACAATGGCCCTCCCCACCTGCTCATATCTTTTGAAAAGTCATGAAGAATAATTATCCACGACTATAGGTAAAACCGTCGGGAGGCGGCTCCATATATTTCTGTTTTAAGACGCAGAGATGCAATTTTAATTAATCGTTGTAATGAAGTGAAAAAAACAGCTTTAAAATACACGACAGACACTCTCATCTAAAGCAGATACCGTGTACTGGCAGCAATCCAATTGAGTAATCCAAGTGAGATACACATACTTGTGACGCATTCGCGTTTACGTAATCCTTCCCACGAAATAAAGCACCCCTTCTCCCGCCTGACGTTGACGGTCAAAAGAAGCTTTGTATCTTATTATTATACTAATCCCGAGAGAATATCATGCAAGGTGTGGAATTATTTAATCAAATCTTTTTGGAGTGGAGTTGATGGGATTATTTAATGAGGACCCTACAGGAATATCGTTTCGTAACCCACAACAGATTGTGGTCTGAACGCTTTAAAGGGCTGAGAATATCCAGAAAGCTGTCTACACACGTGGCACCATGCTACAGCCATTCTGAGATAACCTTACAAACTGTAGTGCTCATGTCCATCGCATTTACGTTCAACCCTAATAAATCCTAAAGAAATATATAGGAATCCGTCGGATATTGAACTGCACCTATAGTCTGTTCATCCGTCTTTCTCAAGTATGAATCCGGTCAGATTTGCAGGGGTACTTTGAGTTTAGCATCGTTTAAAGATTTGCAGGAAAGGTAACTACAGAGGGAAGATTGTTTCCTAGTTAATATAGCTTATTCTTATTTTTTTTGTATTCATACACTAATTTGAAACACTATCGCATTAAATTTTCACTTCATTTTATTTCTCATTTTTTATAATAAAATATGGTGCTCAAAAACATGTGATGTTATGTTATTTCAAGAAGTTTACCAGATTTATGTTTTATGGCAAAACTTACATTGACTAAACTGACATAACATTCACCAAAATTATTGCTTGAGCATTTTTTTCAGTTCATTGGCATCATTTCAGAGGTCCTAGAAAT
>JASDQU010102696.1:390171-404228 GCA_032191745.1 Picea mariana
AAAAAAACCAACATCCATGGCCTAAGTCATTAACCTTATCCTCCAACATTCATGGCCTAAGTCATTAACCTTATCCTCTCCCCCAATACCTAATCTCCATTTACTACCCTTAACTTCTCTTTCTCTTCACTCTTATCCTCAATCCTATCCTCTTTGTACTTTTCTACCCCTTTTTTTTATCTTCTTCCTCTTTTATCTTTTATTTACCCTCTTTGTACTTTTCTACCCCTTTTGTTTTATCTTCCTCTTTTGTTTTATCTTCCTCCTCTTTTATCTTTTATTTACCGTACTATCTATTCCCCCCTCTTCTTCTTTTATCTTTAATTCTTTAATTTTTTTAACTTATTCTTAGTCTCTTGTTTTGATCGAGTCTTTTTATACTTTATTTTTACTTTGTGGAATTTAATTTATTTTCCTCCCCTTCTTTAATAATTTTTCATTTTTAATTTCTCTTTCCTATTAAGATTAATTATGTTTTTTTAAATTAATTAATTGCCCATCTATTTTCTTATTCTTTATGATCATTTTATTATTAATTCTCAACATACAAGTTTAATTTATTAATAATTTATAATGGCTATTTCACATTTACTTCCTATTGAATCTTACCCTATCACTCTTTTCAAAAAAACATATACAACTCAATCTCCATAAATTTACGGCACTATGTTATTATTATGATTAATGTCTATTTTTCATTAGTTTTGGTACTAATGTCCACCAATGACTAAGAATGTCACATTTACTATTATTATTATTATTATTATTATTATTATTATTATAAGTGAAATTGAATTTGCATTTATAAAAGGGGGTTATATCGAAGCAAACAACTTACATTGAGTGCATACACTAATTCAGATTGGGTAGGAAGCATTGCTGACAGAAAAAGCATTTCCGGATGCTGTTTCAGTTTGGGATCAGCTATGATCTCGTGGCAGAGTAAGAAGCAATCCAATATTGCTCTCAGCACAGCGGAAGCATAGTACATTGTCGCGTGTTTTACTAGTTGCGAAGCTATATGGCTTTGAAAGTTGTTGACTGACCTATTTGACTTGGGGATGAGAGTAATCGTGATTTTATGTGAAAACCAAAGCTGCATAAAGATGACAGAGAATCTTGTATTCCACGACAGGTCGAAGCACATAGAGATCCGCTATCATTTCATCTATGACATGGTACAAAGAGGAGCCTTGAAGCTCTAGTACATTAGCATGGATGAACAGGTTGCTGATGTGTGTTGACCAAACCTCTATCTCGTGTAAAGTTTGAACACTTTCGAGATAAGCTTGGTATAGTCCAAAAGGACCCTCCCTGAAAGGGGGAGTATATATGTTCCTTGCTTCTGACCTTGTTGTTAGACATAAAGCAAGATGAGTCATTGCTTCTGACCTCGCTATTAGACGTAAAGCAAGACAATGTGTGTGTTCCTTGCTTCTGACCTCGCTGTTAGACACAAAACAAGATGAGTCATTGCTTTTGACCTCGCTGTTAGACATAAAGCAAGACGATGTGTGTATTCCTTGCTTCTGACCTCGCTGTTAGACCTAAAGAAAGATGAGTCATTGCTTCTGACCTCGTTGTTAGACGTAAAGCAAGACGATGTGTGTGTTCCTTGCTTCTGACCTTGCTATTAGATGTAAAGTAAGATAAGTCATTGCTTCTGACCTCGCTGTTAGACGTAAAGCAAGATGATTCCTTGCTTCTGACCTAGTTGTTAGATGTAAAGCAAGATGATGTGTTCCTTGCTTATGACCCAGTTGTTAGACGTAAAGCAAGATGATGTATACCTTGCTTTTGACCTAGTTGTTAGACGTAAAGCAAGATGTGACTTGCACTGAGCTACCAGCTTAACAACTGTGACATAGAGCTAGTCTAGTACTGTGATGGGCCAGCCTAGTGTTGCGATGAGGTATCATTTTTATACTGATACATATTGATGCAGATGATGATGGCATTCCTTTGTGAATGATGATGTTGTCGATGAAGAAAACTTCCGATGATTTATAAATATGCCAACCAAGATGATATTGATGATGTTGTCCTCCTACCTGATGTTGTTGATGATGTTGTCCTCTCTCCCTCGCATGATGTTGCTGAAGAATACCCTTTTTGTTAAGGGGGAGTGTTGAAATAATGTAACTGCAAAGAGTATTCTTATTATTATTGATATTTTATTTATAGGATCAATCCCCATTGTGGATTGATCATGTCGGATATTGTAATAGGACCAAATCCCCTTTTGCAGATTGGTCAACAAACAATTATAATAGGCAGAATAAGAAGTCAGCCCCAACGGTTAATAAGAAGACCCAGAAATATAATAAAGGTAGGTTTACCCACCCAGATTGAGAAGTCGGCCCTACCAGTGAAGAGACACTTCACACGTGCCAGAACTTGTATAAATAAAGGAGGCTAGCGCCTCATTTGAACACAACTCACTTGCTCAGTTTGAAAGACAAGTTCTGATCTGTTACCGACAAAGGAGAGAGAGAATGGCGCATATCTTGGGAGAGGACTTTCTGTTTTAGCATAAGATCTTGGCATTATATTGGCTATTTATATTAAGGAAGTTTTACTGGGTTTTTTTCCCCTAGAGGGTTTCCCAGGATAAATGTTGTGTCTCTTGTGGATGTGTATTTCTCAATGATCTTGTTCTTATGTTTCTATTATCTATTGAATTGCAAAGAACTATAATAATGACATAAACATTAACAATATTCATTGTCATCTATATGCATATGGGTATGCTAGTATGGTTTCTTATTGAAAAATACGAACTCTTTGTGTTTCCATAAGTAGAATTGATTCTACTTGCAATCGATCTCTGTTACTGTTAGAATAGGGTTGCATTTGCATAGTAGAATAGGACTGCATTTAGGATTTAGTCTAATTTGAATGAACAAGTCTCCCTTTGGAGAGCAATCCATTCAATTAGCGGCAACCAGGCCCACATACTAGTGTAGATTGTCATACCAAACGAGAGCAGATCTAATTGGGACCTTCCATTAGGAAATCCTCCTTCATGTTGGCATGGGGAACTTTTTCCTGCGTCAATAGTACCATTATACCAAACCAATAACACACATTTAAAAGTTTTGGTATGATGGTTTTGTATGACTCAAGTACCCTAATGATTAATCCAATGTTTTGTTACACATTGAGGTTGCTCCTTTGTCTATTTATACCCCATTATTCGTCTTTGTAAAGTCTCTTCGAACCTTAGATATTTTCATCTTTGAAAAGCCTAATTTATAAGTACACACTTAGGTTAAAGTTGTCAATCTCTTTCCACCTCTCTCAAGCCCCTAAGATTGTTTGCACATGTTATCTCTAGTACCTTTACAAGGAATCCTTTTTCTAGATTAGTTCTAATCTTACAAGTTTGATGGATTCATCCTAGGGCATCTTCATTAGCATAGTTTCACTCATACCTTGGAATTTCAACCCTAAAACCTAAAGGGCAGTTCCATCACAATTAGCACAAGTAAGGTATTATCCCCTCTAAGAGCACTATGTCTATCTAGTCTGCATATTTCATTGATTTATCTTTATAATACTAGATCTAGCATTTATTAGTTATATTGCATATATATCTTTTTATTGGAGATTGGTGCAAGTCTTCTCTTGTAGAAATTTGGAGTTGAGTGTCCAGATCTGGGAGATGGATCACTCTTAGAGGACTATCATAACTCTCCACTTTAACCCAAAGAATTCATCATCTATAACAATGAATTCCATGTCAGTTCTCTTGGTTCTTTTTATTCTATTTCCACATTAGCGTTTATAGCTCATTAAAGAAATTGTCGATTAATTAATCTTAATTAGTTAACCCTATTTCCTCCTTTAATTTGTTGGTAAAACTTTATCTAAAACCTAATTAAATTATCCGTATCCCTGGAATCCATATATTATCATTAATCAAATCTTACATTTCTATTTAATATACTGATTTTCCCTCTTCCCCTTTTTTTAACCCATGATTTTTTAGTTTAACCCTAAAACTAAATGGTGAATCCACTCTCTTCCTTCCCCTTTAGTAATGTGTATGTTTGGGTGGTCTTCCAACCTTTCCCTCATGTTACTTATGGTAGTTAGCACTAGTCTATTTATTTGCTGCACATACAGTGGTGAATGAATTTATTATATATATGAATGCCGAACCATGATAACTTTTGGGAACCTTCCACTAGTCTCCTTCGCATATAATGTTGTTGATCGTTACTTAACCACATAACAATAAGAAGCAACGTTTTCTAAACCATTTGTCTTGGATGTTGTGGGGAAGTGGAACTAACTTCTACTAACACCATTTTTGTTACGTATTGTTGTTTATTTGTAGATATAATTCTCGTTGGAAAACATATGCATCATCATTAAACCTATTCATGGTTACCAAAAAGTCTTTTAAATGAAATGATATACCTTTTTCTTGCAAAATTTTTATACTTTCTTACAAAATTCAAAACAATTAATTAATTAATTAATATTTATACAACATTTAGTTATGACATTTAATTCCACACCCACACTGTATTTTAACTTAGATAACATATCTTTAAAACGTCACGGAATCTTATTTCTCCCTATTATTAGACTTGCATGTACTTTTGCAACTATTGCATATGTACATTGACCATACATCTTTGGTTAAGACACTTGAGATCTATGTTCTCTTTTACGCCCGGGACAAGGACGAGATCTTTAATCTTTAGGGTAAATTGTTCTTCTGCAATGTCATTTTACATTCTTCATAAAAATATTTATTTTAATAAAGGTCAAGTCCAATAAATAATTAGTGAAATTTTAGTTTAAAATTATTTGAGTGTAAGATTTTTTTTATTAATTATGATTATTTTTTATTTTTAACACATTTAAGGATGAAGCTTTGACGTTTTAAGAATAAATTTTGAAATATATTTTTAATAATAATGATCATTATTAATGTTTATAAAACTAATTTTGATAAAAAAAAAGATTAGGATTTAATTAGTTTGCTTTATAATTTATTTTTATGCTAAAAAAAGATTGGATAAGAGTTTATTAGTTAAAAGATTAAAAAACTCAATATTATTATAAATATTTTGAAGTTTATATTTAATGTGGACTTTTTAAAACAATTTAAGAGTGTTTTTCATTCTCTACCTTACTATTTGAAATGTATTTTTAATGATAATGATCATTATTAATGTTTATAAAACTAATTTTGATCCATTAATCTTAAGAAAAAACTGATTAGGAATTAATTAATTTGCTTTATAATTTATTTTTATGCTAAAAAAAGATTGGATAAGAGTTTATTAGTTAAAAGATTAAAAAACTCAATATTGTTATAGATATTTTGAAGTTTATATTTAATGTGGACTTACTTAAAACAATTTAAGAGTGTTTTTCATTCTCTACCTTACTATTTGAATTGTATTTTTAATGATAATGATCATTATTAATGTTTATAAAACTAATTTTGATCTAATCTTAAGAAAAAAAATGATTAAGAATTAATTAATTTKCTTTATAATTTATTTTTATGCTAAAAAAAGATTGGATAAGAGTTTATTAGTTAAAAGATTAAAAAACTCAATATTGTTATAAATATTTTGAAGTTTATATTTAATGTGGACTTACTTAAAACAATTTAAGAGTGTTTTTCATTCTCTACCTTACTATTACAAAGATGACAAATTCTTTTATCTCATTGCTTTGTATGAATTGTCCAACACCCTATTCAGTATTGTTATAACATAAAATAACCCTTGCCTAAACACACTATGAATTAGCCTTTTTTGGCCTCTCAAAATAACAGAAAGGAAAAGTAATATTTTTGATGCTATAACCTTTTTTGGAATGATGTAATTACATATAGCAAATGTTAACATGCACAATCAGGTTGTACTAAGGGTATTTGAAGGTGTTGAGTCCTTTTTTACATTAAAAGTAGCATCTTCATCAATTAAACTTGTGATTTTGGGAAAGATAGTCTAACCAAATTTAAATAATAACAAATAAAAAACAGATCAAAAACATAAAATAGTTATCCTTCTTATGCATATATCACCATGGATCACATTGTCCATTTTAAAAAACTATTATTAACCAAATAAATTAAATTTAAATAAGCAATATCCATTTCAAAATATTCTTCTTACACATGCAAAATTACTAATAAAAAAATATAATAATTTAAATAATTTAATTTAAACTATTTTCCTCTTTAACATTATATTCTTATTATATAAACTTTTATAATATTTTTCCAAAATATGAATTATAATCAATAATGATATTTTTCCAAAATATTAATTATAAGTTATTTATCCATAAATGGAACAAAGGAAATATTAGAGAATGAATCATTCCCATTTAGGCTGAATGATAAAAGTAGTGAGTGTATGATCAATGTAATAGTTTAAGTATTTGAGTTAGGAGGTTTAAAAATTTTATTTTTATTATATAAACTTTATAATATTTTTTTAAAATATAAATTATATTTTTTCCCGAAATATTAATTATAAGTCACTAATCAACTATAGTAGAGAAATGTTAGGGAATGAATCATTCCCCATTTAGGCCGAAAGAGAAAAATGGGAAATGGGGGAGAGAAAAACTTTTCATCATTTCACAGATGTAGAATAAAAAAAAGAAGATCCGGAGCATAGGGTTCTGTAGATTGAAAGGCATAGGTAGTGCATGAGTCACGAGCAACTTTATTTAATCATATCTTATGAAAAAGGTATCTTAGCTCAAACAATGAGCGATACGCCAAAAGGTATCTTACCTCAAACAATCAGCGATACGCCAAACATGGAATCCCTGCCCCTAAATAGCAGCGATACGCCAAACATGGAATGCCGTCTAAATAATGAAAGCCCCTAAAAATAGCGGTAAAGGGAGATAAATACAGTAAAGATCTCCATCCCTGGCATCCCATCCCATCCCATCCCATCATGAGAGGAAGGTATAAAAAAAAGGCACATGGGCGGGGTGCTTTGTGAACGCGGTTCCAGAGACAGGAAGAGCAGGTGGGGCGGAGCATAGGTTTAAATAGGGAATACGGCCTATGTAATTATCATCTATCCACATGACTCGACTTATGGAAGACTTGATAACTCATATTTCTCTCGTGGTCAACAGCGTTTATTCAGAGGAGCCAGCAGTCGTCACATCTACTCTTTAAGCAGCAACTTCCTCGCAATCGTGCGGAAATTGTATCATACTTTCCATTATTTATAATTCCTCTTCTCCCATTTTCGGATCCACGGCACCAGAAATTGGAATGCAAGTCTGATTAACGAAGAGGAAGTGGAAGTGGAAGATTCTGCCAGGGTTTTCAATTGTAAGTTTTGCACATATGGAGAGCTGGGGGGTAATTCGTGACAACTTTCAGTCCCTTCTGGAGAATGCTCAATCTGCTGATAGAGGTTTGGATCCGTTCAATTCCTTGCTGTGGTATAATCCTATGGCGGCTAACGCTCTGAGTGCATTTAACCAGGAGTTCAATATTCACTCACAGCCCCCCGTGGAGGGTCAGAAGATTGAAAAGGATGTCTGGACCCAATTTCTTGTGGAAGATAAGGGGTCAGACAAAAACGATAAACAAGAGATGAAAACAGAATGCATGGCCAATAGTCCAGCGGCACAATCCGCCCGGAGTCAAGAAGATCAGCACTCAGAGATCTGTAATGTGGAAGAACATCTATCAGAGGTATCCGATGGCAATGCTAACAAGACATCCGTGGATGGAGACATTGCGTAAGTAAAATCTGTTTCAATTTAAAGACCGCGGGTTTTGGATTTAGTTGTCAGCTTTATGATTTTATATATTAATAATTGTGCAGAGATAGCAAGATCATCAAAAAGAGGAAGATAAAAACCGAAAAGGGGCCTAGATATGCCTTCAAAACTAGGTCAGAGACTGATGTTTTGGAGGATGGCTACAAATGGCGCAAGTATGGGAGAAAGGTCGTTAAAAGTAGCCCTCATCCCAGGTATGACCTCTTCTGGCTATTAAGTTTCTACCCAAGCATGGGATTGGGGATTTTTTTGGGCTTTTGCTCCGACGTTCTGTAAAATAAGAAAGGGATATTCGTTTCTCTAGGTTTATAAGTTTCAGATATCCTTAAGATAGAATGAATTTGTGCAGGAGCTACTATAGATGCTCGGAAAACAATTGCAGCGTGAAGAAGAGGGTGGAACGTGATCCAAGTGATCAGGGACTGCTGATAACTACATATGAGGGCACACACAACCATGAAAGCCCCTCTGTAATCTACTACATTGGAAAACCCATCATATTACCCCAGCAAGGCTCTAAGCCTGCCATAGTGCTTGTCAACGCGAGCTTATGTCCTGAACCTGTCCTCAAGTATGCAGCCCACCAAGCTTTGTAAATACTGCCATTCTGTTATCTTTGCTTCCTGAAAGCTATAAGGGAACACCAATAAATAGCGACACCGAATGTACACGGAGATTTGCAGTCCAATGGTCCATTATATTCTTAGCAAATACTATGCACAGCGTGATATTGATCAATATGGAAACTGATCTTCTTTAGGCTCTATACGTTTACACCAATTTCCTGTAAAAAGGGCACTTGTGCTTTCTTCATACTATATATTTTTATGTTCATCTGTAAAACAACTCTTGTTCTTAATGTTGCTGTTCACTTTGTTACTCTGCCGTTCATGGTTCAAGCTTCACCTCTTATGCAATTTATCACGTCATGGCCATTCTTTCTGGGAGCCAATATTTTGCATCGATTGGTTACTGAGGATTTCATTTCTATTAGTTTATTCGATCAAGTTCAGAGTTTTCTTGTACTCTTATACATAAATGAACACATTCTATATTTCAACAACTAAAAAATACTTCTCTTTCATTAACAAATAAAATAGAGCTTTCATGTAATACTTCTCTTCCATTATTAATAAAAAATAGAACTTGCATATCCAGAAAAATGGTCACATTTGTAAAATATCCACTTTAACATTTTGG
Organism: Picea mariana; assembly: GCA_032191745.1. Taxonomy (NCBI): domain Eukaryota; kingdom Viridiplantae; phylum Streptophyta; class Pinopsida; order Pinales; family Pinaceae; genus Picea; species Picea mariana. The sequence continues at coordinate 399,163 of JASDQU010102696.1, forward strand.
AGTTGTTTCGTTTTCTCACTCTAATAAAAAAAAATAGAACTTACATATTCAGAGAAATGGTCACATTTGTAAAATATCCAGAAAAATTTTCACATTTGTAAAACATCCACTTTAACATTTTGGAGTTGTTTAATTTTCTCACTCTAATAAAAAAAAATAGAACTTGCATATCCAGAGAAAGGTCACATTTGTAAAATATCCTCTTTGGAGTTGTTTAATTTTCTCACTCTAAGTTGGAAGACACCTTCAACTTCTATAATTTTTTACCTATTTGGATTTCTATTCTAACTCTCTTTAGACATGATTTATGCAAATTTATTGGTGGTTACCCCTATGTTTCTATAATGGCAGGGCATTGGATTTCCTGTGTTGTTTCCAATGATTCCCATATTCCTATTCTTTTAAGGTTACCTCTTGAAGTATCACTGAAATTCAGATTTAGGTAGGGCATTGGATTTCCTGTTATTTCCAATGATTTCCCTATTCTTAATCTTTTAAGTTTACTTATTGAGGTATCACTGAAATTCAGGTTTAAGTAAAGTGGAGTTGGATATATAATTTTTTAAATATTTTAAATTATTATGATTTTTTTATTATTTTATTTAGTTACTTTTTGATTCATTTAATATAAGATATAGTTTTATCTATAATCTTAAAAATATTTTTATTTGTTTATGATATGAATTTTTTTTTTGCTTAAAAAATTGTTTATGATATAAATTTTTTTGTTGCTCAACAGATTATGAATTTTTTTTGTTGCTCAACAGATTATGTTGTTGTTCTCTAGTTTTACAATACTAGTCATTATACTATTGCCTAGATACATCTCAAAACATATTGGATTTAAAATTCCCTCCGAACAACTTATTTAGGAACATTGATATAACTTCTTATAAATAAATATTCCTTATTTTTATCGATTGGGAAACTCAATGGTTTTGGAGATAACCTACCACACGCTGTTAGTTGAATTCTTCCCATTCCATATTTGAGCCTAGAGAACTAATCTCCCATACTTTTTTTCAAAATCATATGTCAATATAATATTAACATCTTGTAATCATAAGCTATCTTGTCTAAGTCTGTTCTTGACCTTATATTTATTTTTTCAACCATTTCTATGTACAACTATTATTTCTTGTTTATAAATTCTAGCAAACCTATCTATTGACGAGGTGTGATACTAGTAGAAATGAATCAATCTTAGTCTTTAAGAGGATTAATTCAACAATTTTGCAATCCAAAATGGATGGCCTTTTTCATAGTACTAGCAATAAACAATGACAGTTCCAATTGTAATATTTTTCAAGGTTTCAACTCAAATACTTTAAAGGATTTTGCAATGTCATTTTTTCCTCCTCAAATCTAAGTCTATTTCCATTTCTTCTTCTTGACTAGCATGGTGGTTAACTAGTCAATTTTCATTTTGACAAACACATTTGGACACTAGAATGGATAGACCAACAACCTATCCTTGTTGTAGATGGATAGCATTTATTTTTGTTCATTAAAGAAAATGTCACCAATTTATATGTACTTCATGGAAGTAAATATCATTTGGATTTATTGATTCTTCTATTTTAGAAAAAACATTCCATAAGTTGACATAACATACATGTTTTATTGCATTGCTTGTATTGAAGTAAAGATAATGTGAATCATAAATTGTACAACTTGGAACACACTCTAAGAATGATAAATTTGTATATGGAGCATATTTAGAAGAGTTACAATATGCTTTATCCCAAACACACATCTTTGTCTCAATTTGTGTGATTCAAAAATAGTGTTGAAAGGTATGATCATTCAACATTTAAATACATAGTTTGTGTTGACATTCTCCTATAGATACAAAATGCTTCATGTCAATCATTTTCTTCCATTTGAAAATCACAAAATTTGGACGATAAACATCTGATAACATATGATAGTGTTGAAACAACCCATAACATTTTTGTTTCTCAACTTCATAGAGAATTCACTAAATATTTGGTCACTTTGGTCATGAGTGTGGCCTGAGAAGTAAATATCTCAATTTAACCTTTCTAAACAAACAAATCTCTACAAGCATAGCAATATATGCAATTGTTTTTTGTCTTTTGTTTTTTCAATCTCCATTATTTAAATGAATATAAAAAAATTGTAAAAGAGATACTATCTGAAAAGTAATCACACTATGAATGATTGTAATTGTCAAGTTTGGGCTATTCCTTATGTTTGGATAGTTTGGTAAATTCTAGAAATCAAAACCTTGTTAATAATCATGCATTAACTAATTGAATTTGTGCAAAATTGTCATTTTCCTATTATTTAGCACACAAAAATGGAAGCAATCACATTTTTTTTAATCCATGCTAGTAACTTATAAGCTTAAATATTAGTTCGGATGATTATAACTGTTTTGAAATTTTTTGTTATTGGTTTACCGGATTATTTTTCTTTGTTAATATAGTTCATCAATCATCATACTTTTAAACAAAAATTAAGAAAAAAATAAGTAAATAAAAAAATATTATAATGATGATTATTAAAATAATATTGCATTAAAAAAAGATTATGTATGATTTTTCATTATTGTAATTTAGAATATTTTATTTTTTAAATATGTAAACATCACACAAATACTTCTTATTTTTCTCATTATTTTAGTTTTTGAAAATTGATAATACAATGTTTAATGGAAATATTAGTATAAATGAAACTTATTTAAATTCACATTTAATCTTTACACACAATGTATACTTTTTATTAAGTGATAATAATGATAACATTACCATCCATTAAGATCAACATTGTTCTATCAAAATTTAACAAAGGAAACTAAATTCTTTTGTTTTATTGTATTGCTTCTAAGATATTTTTACATACAATGTATACTTTTTATTAAGTGATAATAATGATGACATTATCATCCATTAAGATCAACATTGTTCTATCAAAATTTAATAAGGGAAACTAAATTCTTTTGTTTGATTATATTGCTTCTAAGATATTCTTGTTTGAAGTATGCTATCCATTTTCCTTAATGAACACTATAATCTTCTCCACCTCTATATTAGTTGAGGTACCAAGACTTCTCCTCTTTCACTCTTTCATGTTAGGGTGAAGCTTCTCTAGCTTCTATGTTTTTTTTGGGGATTTTCATAATTTTAAATTATTTCAAATGACCTTTTGCTATGATGAAAGTATACATTTCACAATGCTCTATAAATATGGTTATGATCATTATACACCTTTAGAGAGGCACAATGTCAAGTTTTTTTTATATATTTATTCATGGGACAACTTATTATAAGAACATTAGTTATATTTTCCTCACCTTTTCTATTGGATCATCTTCTTTTAGTAGAATCATTTGTCTTTCTTTTTTATGTATTGTAAGATATTATTTCATTAAATAGTGTCTCTTGAAATCTTATACATCATTCTAAAAAAATGATTCTCAGTCACTTTTCTTTATGTAATCTTGTTTAACATTTTCTAAAATAAATTTATGTAATTTTTATAATTTTCCCCTTATAAGAATTAGAGACTCAAAATTTTCCAATGGAATTTTGACATTTTATTTCTATGTAAAGTGGATAAATGGAAAAGTATTTCAAATTATTCAAATTGTCCATAAAAATAAAAAATAAAAAAATTATTTTTAAAAAAATTATTTCTAATTTAATTTACTAATAGATTATCTATACTCTTGGTGCATTATACTTGAATAGTTGTAATGAACGTATTAACTTTTGATGCAAAATAATTGGAGATATTGAGTTATGAAAAGTAAAATTAAATATTTTTATATAGATTTCATTTCTAGATAAAAATAACTAATAGTCATTTTAAAAATTACTTTTATTTTCAATTACAATTTTCATATCCCATATTATATAAAAACATAACGGAAATCAAAATCTTAATAATAATAATAATATTTTACCTTAAGAGAAGATATTCGAGATATTCCATATGAAGCTATTTTACCACAAGTAGTAAGTGGTAAAGTATAAGGGTATGTTATTTGAATACAAGTAGTACATGGTAAAGTATAATGATAGGTTATTTGAAGATAGTAGATGGGTTTTTAAAGTTGAGTACCAAAATTTTTACAAGGATAATAGTTGAGAAGAGGAAGTAGAACTAGTGTGAACTTAGTACATCTCAAAAGGCTTAGTACTCTCATACCTTAGATGATTCAATTGTACAATCTCAAAGGAGGTTCCAATGTTATTAGGAAAAGGGAGGTATCAAACCCTTGTAAGGGTACTTGGGTCTCCATTCATTACATATTGTTGTATCATTATATATGACAAATTTGGTGTTTTATTACTTTGTATTGGAGATTGATGGAAGTTTGTTTTATAGCAGGATCAAGATGCATGCAAAGGATTATTTTAGAGGTGGAATGCTCTCTTAGGGACTTGTTAGAACTATCATCTTTGGCTCAAGAAGCTTCAACACCTACACCATAGTTCATATGAGTGAGTTCTTTCTTTTTGGACTTTTTTTTTTTTTCAATTGTTACTTTAATTACTTATCAAATGAAATTGAGAATTAACCCTAGGTTAACTTGCATTTCCTTTGTTAATTTGTTGTTAATTATTTTATATAAACCCTAATTGAAGTACCTTAATAAATTTTAGAGTCTTTGTTTTTCCCTAAAATTGAGTGGTGACTCCACTTTCTCTTCTTTCCTTGTTAGTAGTGTTTGTTGTAGGGTTGTTTCCCATCCTTACTCATATGTTGTATGTGGTAGTGTAAATTAGTTTACTCAGTACAAGGTGCAATAGTAGGGGATAATTATTTTTCCAAAGTCTCATAGGACTTATCCGGCCCCAACCATTATTGCATGCATTAGTGTGCATCCACAAGTGTGAGCACAAGCACAACCATGTCACCTAGTAAGACTTGAACTCTAATGAGGGCTATGTTAGCTACCTATTTTCATCAACATAGTGAACCATCATTGATCTTTTTTGTTTTAATCTAAACTTCCACTTACCACAATGAAGCTAGGACACCTGGATTTAACATTGTGGAGGAACCATTAGTATAAATTAAACTAATTACTTTTA